>JAKDEW010000080.1:610000-612500 GCA_021963965.1 Artemisiospiza belli
TGCAGGTCGTTTCCCTCACCCCAGGGCCAGGTACCTAGCGCTCCGCGCCTCGGCGGTTCCCCCCGCCCAGGTTTCCCGCTCGGCGTCGCCAAACGCCGCTGCGGGGGCCGGAAAGGGGGCCGGCGAGCCGGGCGGCGGTTTAAAGACTCGGGCGGCTCGGCGCGGCCCGCCGTGGCGGCGGCGGTGCGCCGGCGGCGGCGGCGGCGGCGGGGGTTGCCGGGCGGCGGTGCGGCGCCACTGAGGGGTGGGGAGCAGCTACTCCCGCCGAGCCCCTGCGGTGGTGTCCGCGGCCGCCGGCCGCGCTCCCTCCGTCGTCGTCGTCGTCGTCGTCCCCGCCGCGCGCGCGCGCGCGCGGGGGTAACCGCGCCGCGCCGGGGAGGGGCGCCCTGCCCCCCCCTCTCCGCGGCCCGGCCTCGGCGGAGAGGCCGCGGCGGCGCGGTCGGCCGCGGGGGCCGACCCGCTCGCCTCGTCGTAACGGGCGACGCCGGCAGAGAGCGCCCGCTCTCTGCCTTCCCTCGGCCGTGGGGTTGCGGCCGCCGGGGTCCGCCGCGCTCTCTCCTCGGCCCGCTGCCGCGGTCTCTCGCGCGTGCGGCGCCGCGTCCCGCGCGTCCGGCCCCTCTCCTCCCCTCGACGGCCTTTCCTCCTCGAACGCACCGGCGGCGCCGGCCGCCGGCCGTCCCCCCGCCCGGCTCGATCGCCCGCCCGCCCGGGGGGCGAGCGTCCGGCGGGCCCTCCGTCGGCGGAGGCCCGCGAGCGCGGGCGACCCCGTGCCGAGCGGCGGCGGCGCCGCTCGACGGGTGTCCCCCCACGCGGGGACGGTCTGCCGGAGGGCGCCCGCCGTCGCCGGCGGCGGTCCCGGCCCGGGCCCTGCACGTCGCGTCCTCCGTCGCCCTCCCCGGCCGCGTGTGGGCCGAAGGAAGGCGTGCGGGCGGCCGCGGGGGCGCTTCACCCGCCCGGTCTCCGCGTGAAAACGAGGAGAGCGGGCGTTGCCCCCCGGCTCAGCGCTGTACGCCTTCCGCCGGGCGCGTGCCGAGGCAAGGGGCTTCGGCGGTGCGACGCGGCGGCGGCGGTCCCGGGAGTGCGGCCCTGGCGACGGCGGGGCCTGCCCTCCGGCAGGCCACGGGCGCTGGCGACGCCGGCTCGGGTCTCGGTGGCGTCCGCCTCCGGGGCAGGCGGCGGAGCGCGTCCGCCGGACGCCGGCCCGCCCGGCGGGAGCGGTCCCGCCGGGGGGGGAAAGGCGCGCCGGCGGCACGGTCGTTGTCGCGTGTCGTCTGGAGCGGGGTGTAAGGCCGCTGGGGAAGAGAGAGCCGGCCGCGTGGCGGCGCGGCGGCGCGCCGCGAGCCCCGCGGTGAAGGGGGCCCGAAGGGGAGCCGGCGTGTGCGGGGGCCGACGGCCGCGCCCCCGGCTGCGTAGGCCCCAGTGTGTGTGTGTGCGCGCGCGTCGTTCCGTGAAAGCGAGGGCGGGCGGGCCGCCGTGCCCCCCGCGTGCCCGTCGCGCGCCGCGTGGCCCTCCGCGCGGAGGCCGGGCCGAGCCCGGGCACCTGGGCCGCCTCCGAAGGACGGCATGTGAGGTCGGCGTCTCCCCTCGCGGGGGGAGGCGGTCGGGGGCGCGGGCTCCCCCGCCTCTTGGCGGTCCTTCGGAGCGTGGGTTTCTCCGATCTTTTTTTTCCCCTGCCGTTTCTCAGTGTGCTCGTACGGTCGAAGCCTGGCGCGCGCCCGCGCGTCCTCGGCGCGAGAGATGAAAGGGGCCGCTCGGCGAGAGCGGCGCCCGAAAGCCAGACAACTCTTAGCGGTGGATCACTCGGCTCGTGCGTCGATGAAGAACGCAGCTAGCTGCGAGAATTAATGTGAATTGCAGGACACATTGATCATCGACACTTCGAACGCACTTGCGGCCCCGGGTTCCTCCCGGGGCTACGCCTGTCTGAGCGTCGCTTGACGATCAATCGCCGTCCGGGGGCCACCCCGGCGGCGCGGCTGGGGTCGCCTCGCAGGCCCGTTGCCCGCGGTGGGCGGCGGCGGCGGCGGCGGCGGCGGCGTCCCGCCGGTGCCCGGAGGGAAGGCGGTCAGGCGGTTCGGCGAGGGAAGCGTTTCCCTCGGCGGCCCCGACGGCCTTGCCTGCGGCCTGGCGCGCGTCATCGTTGTCGTCGCGGTCGCCGTCGTCGTCGCGGTCGCCGCGCAGGGCCTTCGTCCCCCTAAATGCAGACTCGGGGAGCGCTCCGTAGCTCCCCGCTCCCGGAGCGAGCCGCTGGGGCGGAGCTCGTCCTCGCCGGGGCCGCGCCGCGGATGCGGTGGCGGCGGCCGGGGGAGAGCCGAGAGACGGCGTCGAAAGCGCCGCCGAGGGCCGAGAGAACGGAGAGAGAGAGAGAGAGAGAGAGAAGGGCGAGTTAGGGAGGCGAGGCGCGGGCCTCGCCCCCGGCCTTCCCCCCCGTGCGGGCGGCTGTCTGCGGGTGGGTACCGCGGCGGTACCGTGCCGTGCTGCCGCGCGCACGCGAGGCGAG
>JAKDEW010000800.1:0-117775 GCA_021963965.1 Artemisiospiza belli
AGGCCATTTTCTTAGAGTCACTAAATTTCCAAAATTTTCTTTTTTTGTCCTCCAATTGCAATTCCTTTGATGTTGATTCCTTTCCAGCGTGTTTGTAGGTCCTTCTTTTCTGTTTTGGCCTTCAGTGGGGATCAATTTTGGCAAGCTTTGCTGCATGTGCCTGCCCTTGGTGGTGTATGGCCTGCCTGCATTTTGATGGCTTTGACTTTGGGAAAGATTTTTTCTTCTTTTTTTTATTATTATTTATCTATTCATGCCATGTCCCTCATATCTTGCCCCCTAAGTTGTGTCTTCCTCCTTGACTTTTTCCCCTGCTTTTGCAACATCTGTGAGCTTAGTTTTGGCACCTTTTGGTCCTTTGCAATGCAGCTGATTTCCTCACAGCCTATTTTTTGTAGAGACTAAAATTCCCGATTTTCTGCTTTTTTCAATTGCATTTCATTTGAACCTATCTCCTTTCCAGAGTGTTTGTAAGCCTTTCTTTTGGGATTCGCAAGATTCCTTTTCCCTTCCCGAAAGGAAATTTCATTTCCTTTCGGGAAGAGAAAAGGAATCTTGCGATTTCCATGGGGACCAATAGAGGAATCTTTGGTGCATGTCCCTGCACTTGATGGCAGGCCATGCCTTTTGATGGTTTTGACTTTGGGAAAGATTTTTTTCTTTTTTTGGTTGTTTTCTGAAGTGTTCATGCCATGTCCCTCACATCTTGCCCCCTAAGTTGTGTCTTCCTCCTTGTCTTTTTCCCCTGCTTTTGCAACATCTGTGAGCTTAGTTTTGGCACCTTTTGGTCCTTTGCACTGCACCTGATATAAACCCAGGCCATTTTCTTAGAGTCACTGAATTTCCCAATTTTTTTTTTTCTCCTCCAATTGCAATTCCTTTGATGCTGTCTCCATTCCAGCGTGTTTGTAAGTCCTTCTTTTCTGTTTTGGCCTTCAGTGGGGATCAATTTTGGCAAGCTTTGCTGCATGTGCCTGCCCTTGGTGGTGTATGGCCTGCCTGCCTTTTGATGGCTTTGACTTTGGGAAAGATTTTTTTCTTTTTTTGGTTGTTTTCTGAAGTGTTCATGCCATGTCCCTCATATCTTGCTCCCTAAGTTGTGTCTTCCTCCTTCACTTTTTACCCTGCTTTTGCAACATCTGTGAGCTTAGTTTTGGCACCTTTTGGTCCTTTGCACTGCACCTGATATAAACCCAGGCCATTTTATTAGAATCACTAACTTACCCAAATTTTCTTTTTTTCTCATAGAAATTGAATTCCTTTCATGTTGTCTCCATTCCAGCGTGTTTGTGAGTCCTTCTTTTCTGTTTTGGCCTTCAGTGGGGATCAATTTTGGCAAGCTTTGCTGCATGTGCATGCCCTTGGTGGTGTATGGCCTGCCTGCCTTTTGATGGCTTTGACTTTGGGAAAGATTTTTTTCTTTTTTTGGTTGTTTTCTGAAGTGTTCATGCCATGTCCCTCATATCTTGCCCTCTAAGTTCTGTCTTCCTCCTTGACTTTTTTCCCTGCTTTTGCAACATCTGTGAGCTTAGTTTTTGCACCTTTTGGTCCTTTGCACTGCACCTGATATAAACCCAGGCCACTTTCTAAGAGTCATTAAATTTCCCAAATTTTCTTTTTTTCTCCTCCAATTGCAATTCCTTTGATGGTGTCTCCATTCCAGCGTGTTTGTAGGTCCTTCTTTTCTGTTTTGGCCTTCAGTGGGGATCAATTTTGGCAAGCTTTGCTGCATGTGCCTGCCCTTGGTGCTGTATGGCCTGCCTGCATTTTGATGGCTTAGACTTTGGGAAAGATTTTTTCTTTTTTTTTTCTTTTTTGTTTTAAGTATTCATGCCATGTCCCTCACATCTTGCCCCCTAAGTTGTGTCTTCCTCCTTGACTTTTTCCCCTGCTTTTGCAACATCTGTGAGCTTAGTTTTGCCACCTTTTGGTCCTTTGCAATGCAGCTGATTTCCTCACAGCCTATTTTTTGTAGAGACTAAAATTCCCGATTTTCTGCTTTTTTCAATTGCATTTCATTTGAACCTATCTCCTTTCCAGAGTGTTTGTAAGCCTTTCTTTTGGGATTCGCAAGATTCCTTTTCCCTTCCCAAAAGGAAATTTCATTTCCTTTCGGGAAGGGAAAAGGAATCTTGCGATTTCAATGGGGACCAATAGAGGAATCTTTGGTGCATGTCCCTGCACTTGATGGCAGGCCATGCCTTTTGATGGCTTTGACTTTGGGAAAGATTTTTTTCTTTTTTTGGTTGTTTTCTGAAGTGTTCATGCCATGTCCCTCGTATCTTGCCCCCTAAGTTGTGTCTTCCTCCTTGTCTTTTTCCCCTGCTTTTGCAACATCTGTGACCTTAATTTTGGCACCTTTTGGTCCTTTGCACTGCACCTGATAAAACCCCAGGCCATTTTCTTAGAGTCACTAAATTTCCCAAATTTTCTTTTTTTCTCCTCCAATTGCAATTCCTTTGATGTTGACTCCTTTCCAGCGTGTTTGTAGGTCCTTCTTTTCTGTTTTGGCCTTCAGTGGGGATCAATTTTGGCAAGCTTTGCTGCATGTGCCTGCCCTTGGTGGCGTATGGCCTGCCTGTATTTTGATGGCTTTGACTTTGGGATAGATTTTTTCTTTTTTTTTTTTTTTTTGTTTTAAGTATTCATGCCATGTCCCTCATATCTTGCCCCCTAAGTTGTGTCTTCCTCCTTGACTTTTTCCCCTGCTTTTGCAACATCTGTGAGCTTAGTTTTGGCACCTTTTGGTCCTCTGCACTGCACCTGATATAAACCCAGGCCATTTTCTTAGAGTCACTAAATTTCCCAAATTTTCTTTTTTTCTCCTCCAATTGCAATTCCTTTGATGGTGTCTCCATTCCAGCGTGTTTGTAAGTCCTTCTTTTCTGTTTTGGCCTTCAGTGGGGATCAATTTTGGCAAACTTTGCTGCATGTGCCTGCACTTGCTGGCGTATGGCCTGCCTGCATTTTGATGGCTTTGACTTTGGGATAGATTTTCTCTTTTTTTTTTTCTTTTTTGTTTTAAGTATTCATGACATGTCCCTCATATCTTGCCCCCTAAGTTGTGTCTTCCTCCTTGACTTTTTCCCCTGCTTTTGCAACATCTGTGAGCTTAGTTTTGGCACCTTTTGGTCCTTTGCAATGCAGCTGATTTCCTCACAGCCTATTTTTTGAAGAGACTAAAATTCCCGATTTTCTGCTTTTTTCAATTGCATTTCATTTGAACCTATCTCCTTTCCAGAGTGTTTGTAAGCCTTTCTTTTGGGATTCGCAAGATTCCTTTTCCCTTCCCGAAAGGAAATGAAATTTCCTTTCGGGAAGCGAAAAGGAATCTTGCGATTTCAATGGGGACCAATAGAGGAATCTTTGGTGCATGTCCCTGCACTTGATGGCAGGCCATGCCTTTTGATGGCTTTGACTTTGGGAAAGATTTTTTTCTTTTTTTGGTTGTTTTCTGAAGTGTTCATGCCATGTCCCTCACATGTTGCCCCCTAAGTTGTGTCTTCCTCCTTGTCTTTTTCCCCTGCTTTTGCAACATCTGTGAGCTTAGTTTTGGCACCTTTTGGTCCTTTGCACTGCACCTGATATAAACCCAGGCCATTTTCTTAGAGTCACTGAATTTCCCAATTTTTTTTTTTCTCCTCCAATTGCAATTCCTTTGATGCTGTCTCCATTCCAGCGTGTTTGTAAGTCCTTCTTTTCTGTTTTGGCCTTCAGTGGGGATCAATTTTGGCAAGCTTTGCTGCATGTGCCTGCCCTTGGTGGTGTATGGCCTGCCTGCCTTTTGATGGCTTTGACTTTGGGAAAGATTTTTTTCTTTTTTTGGTTGTTTTCCGAAGTGTTCATGCCATGTCCCTCATATCTTGCTCCCTAAGTTGTGTCTTCCTCCTTCACTTTTTCCCCTGCTTTTGCAACATCTGTGAGCTTAGTTTTGGCACCTTTTGGTCCTTTGCACTGCACCTGATATAAACCTAGGCCATTTTATTAGAATCACTAACTTACCCAAATTTTCTTTTTTTCTCATAGAAATTGAATTCCTTTCATGTTGTCTCCATTCCAGCGTGTTTGTGAGTCCTTCTTTTCTGTTTTGGCCTTCAGTGGGGATCAATTTTGGCAAGCTTTGCTGCATGTGCCTGCCCTTGGTGGTGTATGGCCTGCCTGCCTTTTGATGGCTTTGACTTTGGGAAAGATTTTTTTCTTTTTTTGGTTTTTTTCTGAAGTGTTCATGCCATGTCCCTCATATCTTGCCCCCTAAGTTCTGTCTTCCTCCTTCACTTTTTACCCTGCTTTTGCAACATCTGTGAGCTTAGTTTTTGCACATTTTGGTCCTTTGCACTGCACCTGATAAAACCCCAGGCCACTTTCTAAGAGTCATTAAATTTCCCACATTTTCTTTTTTTCTCCTCCAATTGCAATTCCTTTGATGGTGTCTCCATTCCAGCGTGTTTGTAGGTCCTTCTTTTCTGTTTTGGCCTTCAGTGGGGATCAATTTTGGCAAGCTTTGCTGCATGTGCCTGCCCTTGGTGGTGTATGGCCTGCCTGCATTTTGATGGCTTAGACTTTGGGAAAGATTTTTTTCTTTATTTTTTCTTTTTTGTTTTAAGTATTCATGCCATGTCCCTCACATCTTGCCCCCTAAGTTGTGTCTTCCTCCTTGACTTTTTCCCCTGCTTTTGCAACATCTGTGAGCTTAGTTTTGGCATCTTTTGGTCCTTTGCACTGCACCTGATATAAACCCAGGCCATTTTCTTAGAGTCACTAAATTTCCAAAATTTTCTTTTTTTCTCCTCCAATTGCAATTCCTTTGATGTTGATTCCTTTCCAGCGTGTTTGTAGGTCCTTCTTTTCTGTTTTGGCCTTCAGTGGGGATCAATTTTGGCAAGCTTTGCTGCATGTGCCTGCCCTTGGTGGTGTATGGCCTGCCTGCATTTTGATGGCTTTGACTTTGGGAAAGATTTTTTCTTCTTTTTTTTTATTATTATTTATCTATTCATGCCATGTCCCTCATATCTTGCCCCCTAAGTTGTGTCTTCCTCCTTGACTTTTTCCCCTGCTTTTGCAACATCTGTGAGCTTAGTTTTGGCACCTTTTGGTCCTTTGCAATGCAGCTGATTTCCTCACAGCCTATTTTTTGATGAGACTAAAATTCCCGATTTTCTGCTTTTTTCAATTGCATTTCATTTGAACCTATCTCCTTTCCAGAGTGTTTGTAAGCCTTTCTTTTGGGATTCGCAAGATTCCTTTTCCCTTCCCGAAAGGAAATTTCATTTCCTTTCGGGAAGAGAAAAGGAATCTTGCGATTTCCATGGGAACCAATAGAGGAATCTTTGGTGCATGTCCCTGCACTTGATGGCAGGCCATGCCTTTTGATGGTTTTGACTTTGGGAAAGATTTTTTTCTTTTTTTGGTTTTTTTCTGAAGTGTTCATGCCATGTCCCTCACATCTTGCCCCCTAAGTTGTGTCTTCCTCCTTGTCTTTTTCCCCTGCTTTTGCAACATCTGTGAGCTTAGTTTTGGCACCTTTTGGTCCTTTGCACTGCACCTGATATAAACCCAGGCCATTTTCTTAGAGTCACTGAATTTCCCAATTTTTTTTTTTCTCCTCCAATTGCAATTCCTTTGATGGTGTCTCCATTCCAGCGTGTTTGTAGGTCCTTCTTTTCTGTTTTGGCCTTCAGTGGGGATCAATTTTGGCAAGCTTTGCTGCATGTGCCTGCCCTTGGTGGTGTATGGCCTGCCTGCCTTTTGATGGCTTTGACTTTGGGAAAGATTTTTTTCTTTTTTTGGTTGTTTTCCGAAGTGTTCATGCCATGTCCCTCATATCTTGCTCCCTAAGTTGTGTCTTCCTCCTTCACTTTTTCCCCTGCTTTTGCAACATCTGTGAGCTTAGTTTTGGCACCTTTTGGTCCTTTGCACTGCACCTGATATAAACCCAGGCCATTTTATTAGAATCACTAACTTACCCAAATTTTCTTTTTTTCTCATAGAAATTGAATTCCTTTCATGTTGTCTCCATTCCAGCGTGTTTGTGAGTCCTTCTTTTCTGTTTTGGCCTTCAGTGGGGATCAATTTTGGCAAGCTTTGCTGCATGTGCCTGGCCTTGGTGGTGTATGGCCTGCCTGCCTTTTGATGGCTTTGACTTTGGGAAAGATTTTTTTCTTTTTTTGTTTGTTTTCTGAAGTGTTCATGCCATGTCCCTCATATCTTGCCCCCTAAGTTGTGTCTTCCTCCTTGACTTTTTTCCCTGCTTTTGCAACATCTGTGAGCTTAGTTTTTGCACATTTTGGTCCTTTGCACTGCACCTGATAAAACCCCAGGCCACTTTCTAAGAGTCATTAAATTTCCCAAATTTTCTTTTTTTCTCCTCCAATTGCAATTCCTTTGATGGTGTCTCCATTCCAGCGTGTTTGTCGGTCCTTCTTTTCTGTTTTGGCCTTCAGTGGGGATCAATTTTGGCAAGCTTTGCTGCATGTGCCTGCCCTTGGTGGTGTATGGCCTGCCTGCATTTTGATGGCTTAGACTTTGGGAAAGATTTTTTCTTTTTTTTTTCTTTTTTGTTTTAAGTATTCATGCCATGTCCCTCATATCTTGCCCCCTAAGTTGTGTCTTCCTCCTTGACTTTTCCCCCTGCTTTTGCAACATATGTGAGCTTAGTTTTGGCATCTTTTGGTCCTTTGCAATGCAGCTGATTTCCTCACAGCTTTTTTTTTGTAGAGACTAAAATTCCCGATTTTCTGCTTTTTTCAATTGCATTTCATTTGAACCTATCTCCTTTCCAGAGTGTTTGTAAGCCTTTCATTTGGGATTCGCAAGATTCCTTTTCCCTTCCCAAAAGGAAATTTCATTTCCTTTCGGGAAGGGAAAAGGAATCTTGCGATTTCAATGGGGACCAATAGAGGAATCTTTGGTGCATGTCCCTGCACTTGATGGCAGGCCATGCCTTTTGATGGCTTTGACTTTGGGAAAGATTTTTTTCTTTTTTTGGTTGTTTTCTGAAGTGTTCATGCCATGTCCCTCGTATCTTGCCCCCTAAGTTGTGTCTTCCTCCTTGTCTTTTTCCCCTGCTTTTGCAACATCTGTGAGCTTAGTTTTGGCACCTTTTGGTCCTTTGCACTGCACCTGATAAAACCCCAGGCCATTTTCTTAGAGTCACTAAATTTCCCAAATTTTCTTTTTTTCTCCTCCAATTGCAATTCCTTTGATGTTGACTCCTTTCCAGCGTGTTTGTAGGTCCTTCTTTTCTGTTTTGGCCTTCAGTGGGGATCAGTTTTGGCAAGCTTTGCTGCATGTGCCTGCCCTTGGTGGCGTATGGCCTGCCTGTATTTTGATGGCTTTGACTTTGGGAAGGATTTTTTCTTTTTTTTTTTTTTTTTTCTTTTAAGTATTCATGCCATGTCCCTCATATCTTGCCCCCTAAGTTGTGTCTTCCTCCTTGACTTTTTCCCCTGCTTTTGCAACATCTGTGAGCTTAGTTTTGGCATCTTTTGGTCCTCTGCACTGCACCTGATATAAACCCAGGGCATTTTCTTAGAGTCACTAAATTTCCCAAATTTTCTTTTTTTCTCCTCCAATTGCAATTCCTTTGATGGTGTCTCCATTCCAGCGTGTTTGTAAGTCCTTCTTTTCTGTTTTGGCCTTCAGTGGGGATCAATTTTGGCAAACTTCGCTGCATGTGCCTGCACTTGCTGGCGTATGGCCTGCCTGCATTTTGATGGCTTTGACTTTGGGATAGATTTTCTCTTTTTTTTTTTCTTTTTTGTTTTAAGTATTCATGACATGTCCCTCATATCTTGCCCCCTAAGTTGTGTCTTCCTCCTTGACTTTTTCCCCTGCTTTTGCAACATCTGTGAGCTTAGTTTTGGCACCTTTTGGTCCTTTGCAATGCAGCTGATTTCCTCACAGCCTATTTTTTGTAGAGACTAAAATTCCCGATTTTCTGCTTTTTTCAATTGCATTTCATTTGAACCTATCTCCTTTCCAGAGTGTTTGTAAGCCTTTCTTTTGGGATTCGCAAGATTCCTTTTCCCTTCCCGAAAGGAAATGAAATTTCCTTTCGGGAAGCGAAAAGGAATCTTGCGATTTCAATGGGGACCAATAGAGGAATCTTTGGTGCATGTCCCTGCACTTGATGGCAGGCCATGCCTTTTGATGGCTTTGACTTTGGGAAAGATTTTTTTCTTTTTTTGGTTGTTTTCTGAAGTGTTCATGCCATGTCCCTCACATCTTGCCCCCTAAGTTGTGTCTTCCTCCTTGTCTTTTTCCCCTGCTTTTGCAACATCTGTGAGCTTAGTTTTGGCACCTTTTGGTCCTTTGCACTGCACCTGATATAAACCCAGGCCATTTTCTTAGAGTCACTGAATTTCCCAATTTTTTTTTTTCTCCTCCAATTGCAATTCCTTTGATGCTGTCTCCATTCCAGCGTGTTTGTAGGTCCTTCTTTTCTGTTTTGGCCTTCAGTGGGGATCAATTTTGGCAAGCTTTGCTGCATGTGCCTGCCCTTGGTGGTGTATGGCCTGCCTGCCTTTTGATGGCTTTGACTTTGGGAAAGATTTTTTTCTTTTTTTGGTTGTTTTCCGAAGTGTTCATGCCATGTCCCTCATATCTTGCTCCCTAAGTTGTGTCTTCCTCCTTCACTTTTTCCCCTGCTTTTGCAACATCTGTGAGCTTAGTTTTGGCACCTTTTGGTCCTTTGCACTGCACCTGATATAAACCCAGGCCATTTTATTAGAATCACTAACTTACCCAAATTTTCTTTTTTTCTCATAGAAATTGAATTCCTTTCATGTTGTCTCCATTCCAGCGTGTTTGTGAGTCCTTCTTTTCTGTTTTGGCCTTCAGTGGGGATCAATTTTGGCAAGCTTTGCTGCATGTGCCTGGCCTTGGTGGTGTATGGCCTGCCTGCCTTTTGATGGCTTTGACTTTGGGAAAGATTTTTTTCTTTTTTTGGTTGTTTTCTGAAGTGTTCATGCCATGTCCCTCATATCTTGCCCCCTAAGTTGTGTCTTCCTCCTTGAGTTTTTTCCCTGCTTTTGCAACATCTGTGAGCTTAGTTTTTGCACATTTTGGTCCTTTGCACTGCACCTGATAAAACCCCAGGCCACTTTCTAAGAGTCATTAAATTTCCCAAATTTTCTTTTTTTCTCCTCCAATTGCAATTCCTTTGATGGTGTCTCCATTCCAGCGTGTTTGTCGGTCCTTCTTTTCTGTTTTGGCCTTCAGTGGGGATCAATTTTGGCAAGCTTTGCTGCATGTGCCTGCCCTTGGTGGTGTATGGCCTGCCTGCATTTTGATGGCTTAGACTTTGGGAAAGATTTTTTCTTTTTTTTTTCTTTTTTGTTTTAAGTATTCATGCCATGTCCCTCATATCTTGCCCCCTAAGTTGTGTCTTCCTCCTTGACTTTTCCCCCTGCTTTTGCAACATATGTGAGCTTAGTTTTGGCATCTTTTGGTCCTTTGCAATGCAGCTGATTTCCTCACAGCTTTTTTTTTGTAGAGACTAAAATTCCCGATTTTCTGCTTTTTTCAATTGCATTTCATTTGAACCTATCTCCTTTCCAGAGTGTTTGTAAGCCTTTCATTTGGGATTCGCAAGATTCCTTTTCCCTTCCCAAAAGGAAATTTCATTTCCTTTCGGGAAGGGAAAAGGAATCTTGCGATTTCAATGGGGACCAATAGAGGAATCTTTGGTGCATGTCCCTGCACTTGATGGCAGGCCATGCCTTTTGATGGCTTTGACTTTGGGAAAGATTTTTTTCTTTTTTTGGTTGTTTTCTGAAGTGTTCATGCCATGTCCCTCGTATCTTGCCCCCTAAGTTGTGTCTTCCTCCTTGTCTTTTTCCCCTGCTTTTGCAACATCTGTGAGCTTAGTTTTGGCACCTTTTGGTCCTTTGCACTGCACCTGATAAAACCCCAGGCCATTTTCTTAGAGTCACTAAATTTCCCAAATTTTCTTTTTTTCTCCTCCAATTGCAATTCCTTTGATGTTGACTCCTTTCCAGCGTGTTTGTAGGTCCTTCTTTTCTGTTTTGGCCTTCAGTGGGGATCAGTTTTGGCAAGCTTTGCTGCATGTGCCTGCCCTTGGTGGCGTATGGCCTGCCTGTATTTTGATGGCTTTGACTTTGGGAAGGATTTTTTCTTTTTTTTTTTTTTTTTTCTTTTAAGTATTCATGCCATGTCCCTCATATCTTGCCCCCTAAGTTGTGTCTTCCTCCTTGACTTTTTCCCCTGCTTTTGCAACATCTGTGAGCTTAGTTTTGGCATCTTTTGGTCCTCTGCACTGCACCTGATATAAACCCAGGGCATTTTCTTAGAGTCACTAAATTTCCCAAATTTTCTTTTTTTCTCCTCCAATTGCAATTCCTTTGATGGTGTCTCCATTCCAGCGTGTTTGTAAGTCCTTCTTTTCTGTTTTGGCCTTCAGTGGGGATCAATTTTGGCAAACTTCGCTGCATGTGCCTGCACTTGCTGGCGTATGGCCTGCCTGCATTTTGATGGCTTTGACTTTGGGATAGATTTTCTCTTTTTTTTTTTCTTTTTTGTTTTAAGTATTCATGACATGTCCCTCATATCTTGCCCCCTAAGTTGTGTCTTCCTCCTTGACTTTTTCCCCTGCTTTTGCAACATCTGTGAGCTTAGTTTTGGCACCTTTTGGTCCTTTGCAATGCAGCTGATTTCCTCACAGCCTATTTTTTGTAGAGACTAAAATTCCCGATTTTCTGCTTTTTTCAATTGCATTTCATTTGAACCTATCTCCTTTCCAGAGTGTTTGTAAGCCTTTCTTTTGGGATTCGCAAGATTCCTTTTCCCTTCCCGAAAGGAAATGAAATTTCCTTTCGGGAAGCGAAAAGGAATCTTGCGATTTCAATGGGGACCAATAGAGGAATCTTTGGTGCATGTCCCTGCACTTGATGGCAGGCCATGCCTTTTGATGGCTTTGACTTTGGGAAAGATTTTTTTCTTTTTTTGGTTGTTTTCTGAAGTGTTCATGCCATGTCCCTCACATCTTGCCCCCTAAGTTGTGTCTTCCTCCTTGTCTTTTTCCCCTGCTTTTGCAACATCTGTGAGCTTAGTTTTGGCACCTTTTGGTCCTTTGCACTGCACCTGATATAAACCCAGGCCATTTTCTTAGAGTCACTGAATTTCCCAATTTTTTTTTTTCTCCTCCAATTGCAATTCCTTTGATGCTGTCTCCATTCCAGCGTGTTTGTAGGTCCTTCTTTTCTGTTTTGGCCTTCAGTGGGGATCAATTTTGGCAAGCTTTGCTGCATGTGCCTGCCCTTGGTGGTGTATGGCCTGCCTGCCTTTTGATGGCTTTGACTTTGGGAAAGATTTTTTTCTTTTTTTGGTTGTTTTCCGAAGTGTTCATGCCATGTCCCTCATATCTTGCTCCCTAAGTTGTGTCTTCCTCCTTCACTTTTTCCCCTGCTTTTGCAACATCTGTGAGCTTAGTTTTGGCACCTTTTGGTCCTTTGCACTGCACCTGATATAAACCTAGGCCATTTTATTAGAATCACTAACTTACCCAAATTTTCTTTTTTTCTCATAGAAATTGAATTCCTTTCATGTTGTCTCCATTCCAGCGTGTTTGTGAGTCCTTCTTTTCTGTTTTGGCCTACAGTGGGGATCAATTTTGGCAAGCTTTGCTGCATGTGCCTGCCCTTGGTGGTGTATGGCCTGCCTGCCTTTTGATGGCTTTGACTTTGGGAAAGATTTTTTTCTTTTTTTGCTTTTTTTCTGAAGTGTTCATGCCATGTCCCTCATATCTTGCCCCCTAAGTTGTGTCTTCCTCCTTGACTTTTTACCCTGCTTTTGCAACATCTGTGAGCTTAGTTTTTGCACATTTTGGTCCTTTGCACTGCACCTGATAAAACCCCAGGCCACTTTCTAAGAGTCATTAAATTACCCAAATTTTCTTTTTTTCTCCTCCAATTGCAATTCCTTTGATGGTGTCTCCATTCCAGCGTGTTTGCAGGTCCTTCTTTTCTGTTTTGGCCTTCAGCGGGGATCAGTTTTGGCAAACTTTGCTGCATGTGCCTGCCCTTGGTGGCCTATGGCCTGCCTGCATTTTGATGGCTTTGATTTTGGGTTAGATTTTTTCTTCTTTTTTTTTTTTTTTTGTTTTAAGTATTCATGCCATGTCCCTCATATCTTGCTCCCTAAGTTGTGTCTTCCTCCTTGACTTTTTCCCCTGCTTTTGCAACATCTGTGAGCTTAGTTTTGGCACCTTTTGGTCCTTTGCACTGCACCTGATATAAACCCAGGCCATTTTCTTAGTCACTAAATTTCCCAAATTTTCTTTTTTTCTCCTCCAATTGCAAATCCTTTGATGTTGACGGCTTTCCAGCGTGTTTGTAGGTCCTTCTTTTCTGTTTTGGCCTTCAGTGGGGATCAATTTTGGCAAGCTTTGCTGCATGTGCCTGCCCTTGCTGGCCTATGGCCTGCCTGCATTTTGATGGCTTTGACTTTGGGAAAGATTTTTTCTTTTTTTTTTTTATTATTTTAAGTATTCATGCCATGTCCCTCATATCTTGCCCCCTAAGTTGTGTCTTCCTCCTTGACTTTTTCCCCTGCTTTTGCAACATCTGTGAGCTTAGTTTGGCACCTTTTGGTCCTTTGCAATGCAGCTGATTTCCTCACAGCCTATTTTTTGAAGAGACTAAAATTCCCGATTTTCTGCTTTTTTCAATTGCATTTCATTTGAACCTATCTCCTTTCCAGAGTGTTTGTAAGCCTTTCTTTTGGGATTCGCAAGATTCCTTTTCCCTTCCCGAAAGGAAATTTCATTTCCTTTCGGGAAGGGAAAAGGAATCTTGCGATTTCAATGGGGACCAATAGAGGAATCTTTGGTGCATGTCCCTGCACTTGATGGCAGGCCATGCCTTTTGATGGCTTTGACTTTGGGAAAGATTTTTTTCTTTTTTTGGTTGTTTTCTGAAGTGTTCATGCCATGTCCCTCACATCTTGCCCCTTAAGTTGTGTCTTCCTCCTTGTCTTTTTCCCCTGCTTTTGCAACATCTGTGAGCTTAGTTTTTGCACCTTTTGGTCCTTTGCACTGCACCTGATATAAACCCAGGCCATTTTCTTAGAATCACTAACTTACCCAAATTTTCTTTTTCTCCTCCAATTGCAATTCCTTTGATGCTGTCTCCATTCCAGCGTGTTTGTAAGTCCTTCTTTTCTGTTTTGGCCTTCAGTGGGGATCAATTTTGGCAAGCTTTGCTGCATGTGCCTGCCCTTGGTGGTGTATGGCCTGCCTGCATTTTGATGGCTTTGACTTTGGGATAGATTTTTTCTTTTTTTTTTTTTTTTTTTGTTTTAAGTATTCATGCCATGTCCCTCATATCTTGTTCCCTAAGTTGTGTCTTCCTCCTTCACTTTTTCCCCTGCTTTTGCAACATCTGTGAGCTTAGTTTTGGCATCTTTTGGTCCTTTGCACTGCACCTGATATAAACCTAGGCCATTTTCTTAGAGTCACTAAATTTCCCAAATTTTCTTTTTTTCTCCTCCAATTGCAATTCCTTTGATGGTGTCTCCATTCCAGCGTGTTTGTAGGTCCTTCTTTTCTGTTTTGGCCTTCAGTGGGGATCAATTTTGGCAAGCTTTGCTGCATGTGCCTGCCCTTGGTGGTGTATGGCCTGCCTGCATTTTGATGGCTTAGACTTTGGGAAAGATTTTTTCTTTTTTTTTTCTTTTTTGTTTTAAGTATTCATGCCATGTCCCTCACATCTTGCCCCCTAAGTTGTGTCTTCCTCCTTGACTTTTTCCCCTGCTTTTGCAACATCTGTGAGCTTAGTTTTGGCACCTTTTGGTCCTTTGCAATGCAGCTGATTTCCTCACAGCCTATTTTTTGAAGAGACTAAAATTCCCGATTTTCTGCTTTTTTCAATTGTATTTCATTTGAACCTATCTCCTTTCCAGAGTGTTTGTAAGTCTTTCTTTTGGGATTCGCAAGATTCCTTTTCCCTTCCCGAAAGGAAATGAAATTTCCTTTTGGGAAGGGAAAAGGAATCTTGCGATTTCAATGGGAACCAATAGAGGAATCTTTGGTGCATGTCCCTGCACTTGATGGCAGGCCATGCCTTTTGATGGCTTTGACTTTGGGAAAGATTTTTTTCTTTTTTTGGTTGTTTTCTGAAGTGTTCATGCCATGTCCCTCATATCTTGCCCCCTAAGTTCTGTCTTCCTCCTTGACTTTTTCCCCTGCTTTTGCAACATCTGTGAGCTTAGTTTTGGCACCTTTTGGTCCTTTGCACTGCACCTGATAAAACCCCAGGCCACTTTCTAAGAGTCATTAAATTTCCCACATTTTCTTTTTTTCTCCTCCAATTGCAATTCCTTTGATGGTGTCTCCATTCCAGTGTGTTTGTCGGTCCTTCTTTTCTGTTTTGGCCTTCAGTGGGGATCAATTTTGGCAAGCTTTGCTGCATGTGCCTGCGCTTGGTGGTGTATGGCCTGCCTGCATTTTGATGGCTTTGACTTTGGGAAAGATTTTTTTCTTTATTTTTTCTTTTTTGTTTTAAGTATTCATGCCATTTCCCTCACATCTTGCCCCCTAAGTTGTGTCTTCCTCCTTGACTTTTTCCCCTGCTTTTGCAACATCTGTGAGCTTAGTTTTGGCATCTTTTGGTCCTTTGCACTGCACCTGATATAAACCCAGGCCATTTTCTTAGAGTCACTAAATTTCCAAAATTTTCTTTTTTTCTCCTCCAATTGCAATTCCTTTGATGTTGATTCCTTTCCAGCGTGTTTGTAGGTCCTTCTTTTCTGTTTTGGCCTTCAGTTGGGATCAATTTTGGCAAGCTTTGCTGCATGTGCCTGCCCTTGGTGGTGTATGGCCTGCCTGCATTTTGATGGCTTTGACTTTGGGAAAGATTTTTTCTTTTTTTTTTTTTTTATTATTTTAAGTATTCATGCCATGTCCCTCATATCTTGCTCCCTAAGTTGTGTCTTCCTCCTTGACTTTTTCCCCTGCTTTTGCAACATCTGTGAGCTTAGTTTTGGCACCTTTTGGTCCTTTGCAATGCAGCTGATTTCCTCACAGCCTATTTTTTGAAGAGACTAAAATTCCCGATTTTCTGCTTTTTTCAATTGCATTTCATTTGAACCTATCTCCTTTCCAGAGTGTTTGTAAGTCTTTCTTTTGGGATTCGCAAGATTCCTTTTCCCTTCCCAAAAGGACATTTCATTTCCTTTCGGGAAGGGAAAAGGAATCTTGCGATTTCAGTGGGGAGCAATAGAGGAATCTTTGGTGCATGTCCCTGCACTTGATGGCAGGCCATGCCTTTTGATGGCTTTGACTTTGGGAAAGATTTTTTTCTTTTTTTGGTTGTTTTCTGAAGTGTTCATGCCATGTCCCTCACATGTTGCCCCCTAAGTTGTGTCTTCCTCCTTGTCTTTTTCCCCTGCTTTTGCAACATCTGTGAGCTTAGTTTTGGCACCTTTTGGTCCTTTGCACTGCACCTGATATAAACCCAGGCCATTTTCTTAGAGTCACTGAATTTCCCAATTTTTTTTTTTCTCCTCCAATTGCAATTCCTTTGATGCTGTCTCCATTCCAGCGTGTTTGTAGGTCCTTCTTTTCTGTTTTGGCCTTCAGTGGGGATCAATTTTGGCAAGCTTTGCTGCATGTGCCTGCCCTTGGTGGTGTATGGCCTGCCTGCCTTTTGATGGCTTTGACTTTGGGAAAGATTTTTTTCTTTTTTTGGTTGTTTTCCGAAGTGTTCATGCCATGTCCCTCATATCTTGCCCCCTAAGTTGTGTCTTCCTCCTTGACTTTTTCCCCTGCTTTTGCAACATCTGTGAGCTTAGTTTTGGCACCTTTTGGTCCTTTGCACTGCACCTGATAAAACCCCCGGCCACTTTCTATGAGTCATAAATTTCCCAAATTTTCTTTTTTTCTCCTCCAATTGCAATTCCTTTGATGGTGTCTCCATTCCAGCGTGTTTGTAGGTCCTTCTTTTCTGTTTTGGCCTTCAGTGGGGATCAATTTTGGCAAGCTTTGCTGCATGTGCCTGCACTTGCTGGCCTATGGCCTGCCTGCATTTTGATGGCTTTGACTTTGGGAAAGATTTTTTCTTTTTTTTTTTTTTTTGTTTTAAGTATTCATGCCATGTCCCTCATATCTTGCCCCCTAAGTTGTGTCTTCCTCCTTGACTTTTTCCCCTGCTTTTGCAACATCTGTGAGCTTAGTTTTGGCATCTTTTGGTCCTTTGCACTGCACCTGATATAAACCCAGGCCATTTTCTTAGAGTCACTAAATTTCCCAAATTTTCTTTTTTTCTCCTCCAATTGCAATTCCTTTGATGTTGTCTCCATTCCAGCGTGTTTGTAAGTCCTTCTTTTCGGTTTTGGCCTTCAGTGGGGATCAATTTTGGCAAGCTTTGCTGCATGTGCCTGCCCTTGGTGGCGTATGGCCTGCCTGCATTTTGATGGCTTTGACTTTGGGATAGATTTTTTCTTTTTTTTTTTTTTTTTTGTTTTAAGTATTCATGCCATGTCCCTCATATCTTGCCCCCTAAGTTGTGTCTTCCTCCTTGACTTTTTCCCCTGCTTTTGCAACATCTGTGAGCTTAGTTTTGGCACCTTTTGGTCCTTTGCAATGCAGCTGATTTTCTCACAGCCTATTTTTTGCAGAGACTAAAATTCCCGATTTTCTGCTTTTTTCAGTTGCATTTCATTTGAACCTATCTCCTTTCCAGAGTGTTTGTAAGCCTTTCTTTTGGGATTCGCAAGATTCCTTTTCCCTTCCCGAAAGGAAATTTCATTTCCTTTGGGGAAGGGAAAAGGAATCTTGCGATTTCAATGGGGAGCAATAGAGGAATCTTTGGTGCATGTCCCTGCACTTGATGGCAGGCCATGGTTTTTGATGGCTTTGACTTTGGGAAAGATTTTTTTCTTTTTTTGGTTGTTTTCTGAAGTGTTCATGCCATGTCCCTCACATCTTGCCCCCTAAGTTGTGTCTTCCTCCTTGTCTTTTTCCCCTGCTTTTGCAACATCTGTGAGCTTAGTTTTGGCACCTTTTGGTCCTTTGCAATGCACCTGATATAAATCCAGGCCATTTTCTTAGAGTCAGTAATTTCCCTAATTTTCTTTTTTCTCCTCCAATTGCAAATCCTTTGATGTTGTATCCATTCCAGCGTGTTTGTAAGTCCTTCTTTTCTGTGTTGGCCTTCAGTGGGGATCAATTTTGGCAAACTTTGCTGCATGTGCCTGCACTTGCTGGCGTATGGCCTGCCTGCATTTTGATGGCTTTGACTTTGGGAAAGATTTTTTCTTTTTTTTTTTTTTTTTTTTTTTGTTTTAAGTACTCATGCCATGTCCCTCATATCTTGCTCCCTAAGTTGTGTCTTCCTCCTTCAATTTTTCCCCTGCTTTTGCAACATCTGTGAGCTTAGTTTTTGCATCTTTTGGTCCTTTGCACTGCACCAGATATAAACCCAGGCCATTGTCTTAGAGTCACTAAATTTCCCAAATTTTCTTTTTTTCTCCTCCAATTGCAAATCCTTTGATGTTGACTCCTTTCCAGCGTGTTTGTAGGTCCTTCATTTCTGTTTTGGCCTTCAGTGGGGATCAATTTTGGCAAGCTTTGCTGCATGTGCCTGCCCTTGGTGGTGTATGGCCTGCCTGCATTTTGATGGCTTTGACTTTGGGAAAGATTTTTTTCTTTTTTTGGTTGTTTTCTGAAGTGTTCATGCCATGTCCCTCATATCTTGCCCCCTAAGTTCTGTCTTCCTCCTTGACTTTTTACCCTGCTTTTGCAACATCTGTGAGCTTAGTTTTGGCACCTTTTGGTCCTCTGCACTGCACCTGATAAAACCCCAAGCCACTTTCTAAGAGTCATTAAATTTCCCAAATTTTCTTTTTTTCTCCTCCAATTGCAATTCCTTTGATGGTGTCTCCATTCCAGCGTGTTTGTAGGTCCTTCTTTTCTGTTTTGGCCTTCAGTGGGGATCAATTTTGGCAAGCTTTGCTGCATGTGCCTGCCGTTGGTGGTGTATGGCCTGCCTGCATTTTGATGGCTTAGACTTTGGGAAAGATTTTTTTCTTTTTTTTTTCTTTTTTGTTTTAAGTATTCATGCCATGTCCCTCACATCTTGCCCCCTAAGTTGTGTCTTCCTCCTTGACTTTTTCCCCTGCTTTTGCAACATCTGTGAGCTTAGTTTTGGCATCTTTTGGTCCTTTGCACTGCACCTGATATAAACCCAGGCCATTTTCTTAGAGTCACTAAATTTCCAAAATTTTCTTTTTTTCTCCTCCAATTGCAATTCCTTTGATGTTGATTCCTTTCCAGCGTGTTTGTAGGTCCTTCTTTTCTGTTTTGGCCTTCAGTGGGGATCAATTTTGGCAAACTTTGCTGCATGTGCCTGCCCTTGGTGGTGTATGGCCTGCCTGCATTTTGATGGCTTTGACTTTGGGAAAGATTTTTTCTTTTTTTTTTTTTTTATTATTTTAAGTATTCATGCCATGTCCCTCATATCTTGCTCCCTAAGTTGTGTCTTCCTCCTTGACTTTTTCCCCTGCTTTTGCAACATCTGTGAGCTTAGTTTTGGCACCTTTTGGTCCTTTGCAATGCAGCTGATTTCCTCACAGCCTATTTTTTGAAGAGACTAAAATTCCCGATTTTCTGCTTTTTTCAATTGCATTTCATTTGAACCTATCTCCTTTCCAGAGTGTTTGTAAGCCTTTCTTTTGGGATTCGCAAGATTCCTTTTCCCTTCCCAAAAGGAAATTTCATTTCCTTTCGGGAAGGGAAAAGGAATCTTGCGATTTCAGTGGGGAGCAATAGAGGAATCTTTGGTGCATGTCCCTGCACTTGATGGCAGGCCATGCCTTTTGATGGCTTTGACTTTGGGAAAGATTTTTTTCTTTTTTTGGTTGTTTTCTGAAGTGTTCATGCCATGTCCCTCACATCTTGCCCCCTAAGTTGTGTCTTCCTCCTTGTCTTTTTCCCCTGCTTTTGCAACATCTGTGAGCTTAGTTTTGGCACCTTTTGGTCCTTTGCACTGCACCTGATATAAACCCAGGCCATTTTCTTAGAGTCACTGAATTTCCCAATTTTTTTTTTTCTCCTCCAATTGCAATTCCTTTGATGCTGTCTCCATTCCAGCGTGTTTGTAAGTCCTTCTTTTCTGTTTTGGCCTTCAGTGGGGATCAATTTTGGCAAGCTTTGCTGCATGTGCCTGCCCTTGGTGGTGTATGGCCTGCCTGCCTTTTGATGGCTTTGACTTTGGGAAAGATTTTTTTCTTTTTTTGGTTGTTTTCCGAAGTGTTCATGCCATGTCCCTCATATCTTGCCCCCTAAGTTGTGTCTTCCTCCTTGACTTTTTCCCCTGCTTTTGCAACATCTGTGAGCTTAGTTTTGGCACCTTTTGGTCCTTTGCACTGCACCTGATAAAACCCCAGGCCACTTTCTATGAGTCATAAATTTCCCAAATTTTCTTTTTTTCTCCTCCAATTGCAATTCCTTTGATGGTGTCTCCATTCCAGCGTGTTTGTAGGTCCTTCTTTTCTGTTTTGGCCTTCAGTGGGGATCAATTTTGGCAAGCTTTGCTGCATGTGCCTGCACTTGCTGGCCTATGGCCTGCCTGCATTTTGATGGCTTTGACTTTGGGAAAGATTTTTTCTTTTTTTTTTTTTTTTGTTTTAAGTATTCATGCCATGTCCCTCATATCTTGCCCCCTAAGTTGTGTCTTCCTCCTTGACTTTTTCCCCTGCTTTTGCAACATCTGTGAGCTTAGCTTTTGCGTCTTTTGGTCCTTTGCACTGCACCTGATATAAACCCAGGCCATTTTCTTAGAGTCACTAAATTTCCGAAATTTTCTTTTTTTGTCCTCCAATTGCAATTCCTTTGATGTTGACTCCTTTCCAGCGTGTTTGTAGGTCCTTCTTTTCTGTTTTGGCCTTCAGTGGGGATCAGTTTTGGCAAGCTTTGCTGCATGTGCCTGCCCTTGGTGGTGTATGGCCTGCCTGCATTTTGATGGCTTTGACTTTGGGAAAGATTTTTTCTTTTTTTTTTTTTTTTTGTTTTAAGTATTCATGCCATGTCCCTCATATCTTGCTCCCTAAGTTGTGTCTTCCTCCTTGACTTTTTCCCCTGCTTTTGCAACATCTGTGAGCTTAGTTTTGGCACCTTTTGGTCCTTTGCACTGCACCTGCTAAAATCCCAGGCCACTTTCTAGAGTCATTAAATTTCCCAAATTTTCTTTTTTTCTCCTCCAATTGCAATTCCTTTGATGTTGTCTCCATTCCAGCGTGTTTGTAGGTCCTTCTTTTCTGTTTTGGCCTTCAGTGGGGATCAATTTTGGCAAGCTTTGCTGCATGTGCCTGCACTTGCTCGCCTATGGCCTGCCTGCATTTTGATGGCTTTGACTTTGGGAAAGATTTTTTCTTTTTTTTTTTTTTTTGTTTTAAGTATTCATGCCATGTCCCTCATATCTTGCCCCCTAAGTTGTGTCTTCCTCCTTGACTTTTCCCCCTGCTTTTGCAACATCTGTGAGCTTAGTTTTGGCACCTTTTGGTCCTTTGCAATGCAGCTGATTTCCTCACAGCCTATTTTTTGAAGAGACTAAAATTCCCGATTTTCTGCTTTTTTCAATTGCATTTCATTTGAACCTATCTCCTTTCCAGAGTGTTTGTAAGCCTTTCTTTTGGGATTCGCAAGATTCCTTTTCCCTTCCCGAAAGGAAATTTCATTTCCTTTCGGGAAGGGAAAAGGAATCTTGCGATTTCAATGGGAACCAATAGAGGAATCTTTGGTGCATGTCCCTGCACTTGATGGCAGGCCATGCCTTTTGATGGCTTTGACTTTGGGAAAGATTTTTTTCTTTTTTTGGTTGTTTTCTGAAGTGTTCATGCCATGTCCCTCATATCTTGCCCCCTAAGTTGTGTCTTCCTCCTTGACTTTTTCCCCTGCTTTTGCAACATCTGTGAGCTTAGTTTTGGCACCTTTTGGTCCTTTGCACTGCACCTGATAAAACCCCAGGCCACTTTCTAAGAGTCATTAAATTTCCCAAATTTTCTTTTTTTCTCCTCCAATTGCAATTCCTTTGATGGTGTCTCCATTCCAGCGTGTTTGTAGGTCCTTCTTTTCTGTTTTGGCCTTCAGTGGGGATCAATTTTGGCAAGCTTTGCTGCATGTGCCTGCCCTTGGTGGTGTATGGCCTGCCTGCATTTTGATGGCTTAGACTTTGGGAAAGATTTTTTTCTTTTTTTTTTCTTTTTTGTTTTAAGTATTCATGCCATGTCCCTCACATCTTGCCCCCTAAGTTGTGTCTTCCTCCTTGACTTTTTCCCCTGCTTTTGCAACATCTGTGAGCTTAGTTTTGGCATCTTTTGGTCCTTTGCACTGCACCTGATATAAACCCAGGCCATTTTCTTAGAGTCACTAAATTTCCAAAATTTTCTTTTTTTCTCCTCCAATTGCAATTCCTTTGATGTTGATTCCTTTCCAGCGTGTTTGTAGGTCCTTCTTTTCTGTTTTGGCCTTCAGTGGGGATCAATTTTGGCAAGCTTTGCTGCATGTGCCTGCCCTTGGTGGTGTATGGCCTGCCTGCATTTTGATGGCTTTGACTTTGGGAAAGATTTCTTCATTTTTTTTTTTTTATTATTTTAAGTATTCATGCCATGTCCCTCATATCTTGCCCCCTAAGTTGTGTCTTCCTCCTTGACTTTTTCCCCTGCTTTTGCAACATCTGTGAGCTTAGTTTTGGCACCTTTTGGTCCTTTGCAATGCAGCTGATTTCCTCACAGCCTATTTTTTGAAGAGACTAAAATTCCCGATTTTCTGCTTTTTTCAATTGCATTTCATTTGAACCTATCTCCTTTCCAGAGTGTTTGTAAGCCTTTCTTTTGGGATTCGCAAGATTCCTTTTCCCTTCCTGAAAGGAAATTTCATTTCCTTTCGGGAAGGGAAAAGGAATCTTGCGATTTCATTGGGGAGCAATAGAGGAATCTTTGGTGCATGTCCCTGCACTTGATGGCAGGCCATGCCTTTTGATGGCTTTGACTTTGGGAAAGATTTTTTTCTTTTTTTGGTTGTTTTCTGAAGTGTTCATGCCATGTCCCTCATATCTTGCCCCCTAAGTTGTGTCTTCCTCCTTGACTTTTTCCCCTGCTTTTGCAACATCTGTGAGCTTAGTTTTGGCACCTTTTGGTCCTTTGCACTGCACCTGATAAAACCCCAGGCCATTTTCTAAGAGTCATTAAATTTCCCAAATTTTCTTTTTTTCTCCTCCAATTGCAATTCCTTTGATGGTGTCTCCATTCCAGCGTGTTTGTAGGTCCTTCTTTTCTGTTTTGGCCTTCAGTGGGGATCAATTTTGGCAAGCTTTGCTGCATGTGCCTGCCCTTGGTGGTGTATGGCCTGCCTGCATTTTGATGGCTTAGACTTTGGGAAAGATTTTTTTTCTTTTTTTTTTTTTTTTTTTTTGTTTTAATACTCATGCCATGTCCCTTATATCTTGGTCCCTAAGTTGTGTCTTCCTCCTTGACTTTTTCCCCTGCTTTTGCAACATCTGTGAGCTTAGTTTTTGCATATTTTGGTACTTTGCACTGCACCAGATATAAACCCAGGCCATTTTCTTAGAGTCACTAAATTTCCCAAATTTTCTTTTTTCTCCTCCAATTGCAAATCCTTTGATGTTGACTCCTTTCCAGCGTGTTTGTAGGTCCTTCATTTCTGTTCTGGCCTTCAGTGGGGATCAATTTTGGCAAGCTTTGCTGCATGTGCCTGCCCTTGGTGGTGTATGGCCTGCCTGCATTTTGATGGCTTTGACTTTGGGAAAGATTTTTTCTTTTTTTTTTTTTTTATTATTTTAAGTATTCATGCCATGTCCCTCATATCTTGCCCCCTAAGTTGTGTCTTCCTCCTTGACTTTTTCCCCTGCTTTTGCAACATCTGTGAGCTTAGTTTTGGCATCTTTTGGTCCTTTGCACTGCACCTGATATAAACCCAGGGCATTTTCTTAGAATCACTAAATTTCCCAAATTTTCTTTTTTTCTCCTCCAATTGCAATTCCTTTGATGTTGTCTCCATTCCAGCGTGTTTGTAAGTCCTTCTTTTCTGTTTTGGCCTTCAGTGGGGATCAATTTTGGCAAACTTTGCTGCATGTGCCTGCACTTGCTGGCGTATGGCCTGCCTGCATTTTGATGGCTTTGACTTTGGGATAGATTTTTTCTTTTTTTTTTTTTTTATTATTTTAAGTATTCATGCCATGTCCCTCACATCTTGCCCCCTAAGTTGTGTCTTCCTCCTTGTCTTTTTCCCCTGCTTTTGCAACATCTGTGAGCTTAGTTTTGGCACCTTTTGGTCCTTTGCAATGCACCTGATATAAATCCAGGCCATTTTCTTAGAGTCAGTAATTTCCCTAATTTTCTTTTTTTCCCCTCCAATTGCAAATCCTTTGATGTTGTATCCATTCCAGCGTGTTTGTAAGTCCTTCTTTTCTGTGTTGGCCTTCAGTGGGGATCAATTTTGGCAAGCTTTGCTGCATGTGCCTGCCCTTGGTGGAGTATGGCCTGCCTGCCTTTTGATGGCTTTGACTTTGGGAAAGATTTTTTTCTTTTTTTGGTTGTTTTCTGAAGTGTTCATGCCATGTCCCTCATATCTTGCTCCCTAAGTTTTGTCTTCCTCCTTCACTTTTTCCCCTGCTTTTGCAACATCTGTGAGCTTAGTTTTGGCACCTTTTGGTCCTTTGCACTGCACCTGATATAAACCCAGGCCATTTTCTTAGAATCACTAACTTACCCAAATTTTCTTTTTTTCTCATAGAAATTGAATTCCTTTCATGTTGTCTCCATTCCAGCGTGTTTGTGAGTCCTTCTTTTCTGTTTTGGCCTTCAGTGGGGATCAATTTTGGCAAGCTTTGCTGCATGTGCCTGCCCTTGGTGGTGTATGGCCTGCCTGCCTTTTGATGGCTTTGACATTGGGAAAGATTTTTTTCTTTTTTTGGTTTTTTTCTGAAGTGTTCATGCCATGTCCCTCATATCTTGCCCCCTAAGTTCTGTCTTCCTCCTTGACTTTTTACCCTGCTTTTGCAACATCTGTGAGCTTAGTTTTTGCACATTTTGGTCCTTTGCACTGCACCTGATAAAACCCCAGGCCACTTTCTAAGAGTCATTAAATTACCCAAATTTTCTTTTTTTCTCCTCCAATTGCAATTCCTTTGATGGTGTCTCCATTCCAGCGTGTTTGTAGGTCCTTCTCTTCTGTTTTGGCCTTCAGCGGGGATCAGTTTTGGCAAACTTTGCTGCATGTGCCTGCCCTTGGTGGCCTATGGCCTGCCTGCATTTTGATGGCTTTGACTTTGGGATAGATTTTTTCTTCTTTTTTTTTTTTTCTTGTTTTAAGTATTTATGCCATGTCCCTCATATCTTGCTCCCTAAGTTGTGTCTTCCTCCTTCACTTTTTCCCCTGCTTTTGCAACATCTGTGAGCTTAGTTTTGGCATCTTTTGGTCCTTTGCACTGCACCTGATATAAACCCAGGCCATTTTCTTAGAGTCACTAAATTTCCCAAATTTTCTTTTTTTCTCCTCCAATTGCAAATCCTTTGATGTTGACTCCTTTCCAGCGTGTTTGTAGGTCCTTCTTTTCTGTTTTGGCCTTCAGTGGGGATCAATTTTGGCAAGCTTTGCTGCATGTGCCTGCCCTTGGTGGCCTATGGCCTGCCTGCATTTTGATGGCTTTGACTTTGGGAAAGATTTTTTCTTTTTTTTTTTTATTATTTTAAGTATTCATGCCATGTCTCTCATATCTTGCCCCCTAAGTTGTGTCTTCCTCCTTGACTTTTTCCCCTGCTTTTGCAACATCTGTGAGCTTAGTTTTGGCACCTTTTGGTCCTTTGCAATGCAGCTGATTTTCTCACAGCCTATTTTTTGCAGAGACTAAAATTCCCGATTTTCTGCTTTTTTCAATTGCATTTCATTTGAACCTATCTCCTTTCCAGAGTGTTTGTAAGCCTTTCTTTTGGGATTCGCAAGATTCCTTTTCCCTTCCCGAAAGGAAATTTCATTTCCTTTCGGGAAGGGAAAAGGAATCTTGCGATTTCAATGGGGAGCAATAGAGGAATCTTTGGTGCATGTCCCTGCACTTGATGGCAGGCCATGGTTTTTGATGGCTTTGACTTTGGGAAAGATTTTTTTCTTTTTTTGGTTGTTTTCTGAAGTGTTCATGCCATGTCCCTCACATCTTGCCCCCTAAGTTGTGTCTTCCTCCTTGTCTTTTTCCCCTGCTTTTGCAACATCTGTGAGCTTAGTTTTGGCACCTTTTGGTCCTTTGCAATGCACCTGATATAAATCCAGGCCATTTTCTTAGAGTCAGTAATTTCCCTAATTTTCTTTTTTTCTCCTCCAATTGCAAATCCTTTGATGTTGTATCCATTCCAGCGTGTTTGTAAGTCCTTCTTTTCTGTGTTGGCCTTCAGTGGGGATCAATTTTGGCAAACTTTGCTGCATGTGCCTGCACTTGCTGGCGTATGGCCTGCCTGCATTTTGATGGCTTTGACTTTGGGAAAGATTTTTTCTTTTTTTTTTTTTTTTTTTTTTTTTTTGTTTTAATACTCATGCCATGTCCCTTATATCTTGGTCCATAAGTTGTGTCTTCCTCCTTCAATTTTTCCCCTGCTTTTGCAACATCTGTGAGCTTAGTTTTTGCATCTTTTGGTCCTTTGCACTGCACCAGATATAAACCCAGGCCATTTTCTTAGAGTCACTAAATTTCCCAAATTTTCTTTTTTCTCCTCCAATTGCAAATCCTTTGATGTTGACTCCTTTCCAGCGTGTTTGTAGGTCCTTCATTTCTGTTTTGGCCTTCAGTGGGGATCAATTTTGGCAAGCTTTGCTGCATGTGCCTGCCCTTGGTGGTGTATGGCCTGCCTGCATTTTGATGGCTTTGACTTTGGGAAAGATTTTTTCTTTTTTTTTTTTTTATTATTTTAAGTATTCATGCCATGTCCCTCATATCTTGCCCCCTAAGTTGTGTCTTCCTCCTTGACTTTTTCCCCTGCTTTTGCAACATCTGTGAGCTTAGTTTTGGCATCTTTTGGTCCTTTGCACTGCACCTGATATAAACCCAGGCCATTTTCTTAGAGTCACTAAATTTCCCAAATTTTCTTTTTTTCTCCTCCAATTGCAATTCCTTTGATGTTGTCTCCATTCCAGCGTGTTTGTAAGTCCTTCTTTTCTGTTTTGGCCTTCAGTGGGGATCAATTTTGGCAAACTTCGCTGCATGTGCCTGCACTTGCTGGCGTATGGCCTGCCTGCATTTTGATGGCTTTGACTTTGGGATAGATTTTCTCTTTTTTTTTTTCTTTTTTGTTTTAAGTATTCATGACATGTCCCTCATATCTTGCCCCCTAAGTTGTGTC
Organism: Artemisiospiza belli; assembly: GCA_021963965.1. Lineage (NCBI taxonomy): Eukaryota > Metazoa > Chordata > Aves > Passeriformes > Passerellidae > Artemisiospiza > Artemisiospiza belli. The sequence continues at coordinate 26,362 of JAKDEW010000800.1, forward strand.
TTCATCCTTGACTTTTTCCCCTGCTTTTGCAACATCTGTGAGCTTAGTTTTGGCACCTTTTGGTCCTTTGCAATGCAGCTGATTTTCTCACAGCCTATTTTTTGCAGAGACTAAAATTCCCGATTTTCTGCTTTTTTCAATTGTATTTCATTTGAACCTATCTCCTTTCCAGAGTGTTTGTAAGCCTTTCTTTTGGGATTCGCAAGATTCCTTTTCCCTTCCCGAAAGGAAATTTCATTTCCTTTCGGGAAGGGAAAAGGAATCTTGCGATTTCAATGGGGACCAATAGAGGAATCTTTGGTGCATGTCCCTGCACTTGATGGCAGGCCATGCCTTTTGATGGCTTTGACTTTGGGAAAGATTTTTTTCTTTTTTTGGTTGTTTTCTGAAGTGTTCATGCCATGTCCCTCACATGTTGCCCCCTAAGTTGTGTCTTCCTCCTTGTCTTTTTCCCCTGCTTTTGCAACATCTGTGAGCTTAGTTTTGGCAGCTTTTGGTCCTTTGCACTGCACCTGATATAAATCCAGGCCATTTTCTTAGAGTCAGTAATTTCCCTAATTTTCTTTTTTTCCCCTCCAATTGCAATTCCTTTGATGTTGTATCCATTCCAGCGTGTTTGTAAGTCCTTCTTTTCTGTTTTGGCCTTCAGTGGGGATCAATTTTGGCAAGCTTTGCTGCATGTGCCTGCCCTTGGTGGTGTATGGCCTGCCTGCCTTTTGATGGCTTTGACTTTGGGAAAGATTTTTTTCTTTTTTTGGTTGTTTTCCGAAGTGTTCATGCCATGTCCCTCATATCTTGCTCCCTAAGTTTTGTCTTCCTCCTTCACTTTTTCCCCTGCTTTTGCAACATCTGTGAGCTTAGTTTTTGCACATTTTGGTCCTTTGCACTGCACCTGATAAAACCCCAGGCCACTTTCTAAGAGTCATTAAATTACCCAAATTTTCTTTTTTTCTCCTCCAATTGCAATTCCTTTGATGGTGTCTCCATTCCAGCGTGTTTGTAGGTCCTTCTCTTCTGTTTTGGCCTTCAGCGGGGATCAGTTTTGGCAAACTTTGCTGCATGTGCCTGCCCTTGGTGGCCTATGGCCTGCCTGCATTTTGATGGCTTTGACTTTGGGATAGATTTTTTCTTCTTTTTTTTTTTTTTTTGTTTTAAGTATTTATGCCATGTCCCTCATATCTTGCTCCCTAAGTTGTGTCTTCCTCCTTCACTTTTTCCCCTGCTTTTGCAACATCTGTGAGCTTAGTTTTGGCACCTTTTGGTCCTTTGCACTGCACCTGATATAAACCCAGGCCATTTTCTTAGAATCACTAACTTACCCAAATTTTCTTTTTTTCTCATAGAAATTGAATTCCTTTCATGTTGTCTCCATTCCAGCGTGTTTGTGAGTCCTTCTTTTCTGTTTTGGCCTTCAGTGGGGATCAATTTTGGCAAGCTTTGCTGCATGTGCCTGCCCTTGGTGGTGTATGGCCTGCCTGCCTTTTGATGGCTTTGACATTGGGAAAGATTTTTTTCTTTTTTTGGTTTTTTTCTGAAGTGTTCATGCCATGTCCCTCATATCTTGCCCCCTAAGTTCTGTCTTCCTCCTTGACTTTTTCCCCTGCTTTTGCAACATCTGTGAGCTTAGTTTTTGCACATTTTGGTCCTTTGCACTGCACCTGATAAAACCCCAGGCCACTTTCTAAGAGTCATTAAATTACCCAAATTTTCTTTTTTTCTCCTCCAATTGCAATTCCTTTGATGGTGTCTCCATTCCAGCGTGTTTGTAGGTCCTTCTTTTCTGTTTTGGCCTTCAGCGGGGATCAGTTTTGGCAAACTTTGCTGCATGTGCCTGCCCTTGGTGGCCTATGGCCTGCCTGCATTTTGATGGCTTTGACTTTGGGATAGATTTTTTCTTCTTTTTTTTTTTTTTCTTGTTTTAAGTATTTATGCCATGTCCCTCATATCTTGCTCCCTAAGTTGTGTCTTCCTCCTTCACTTTTTCCCCTGCTTTTGCAACATCTGTGAGCTTAGTTTTGGCATCTTTTGGTCCTTTGCACTGCACCTGATATAAACCCAGGCCATTTTCTTAGAGTCACTAAATTTCCCAAATTTTCTTTTTTTCTCCTCCAATTGCAAATCCTTTGATGTTGACTCCTTTCCAGCGTGTTTGTAGGTCCTTCTTTTCTGTTTTGGCCTTCAGTGGGGATCAATTTTGGCAAGCTTTGCTGCATGTGCCTGCCCTTGGTGGCCTATGGCCTGCCTGCATTTTGATGGCTTTGACTTTGGGAAAGATTTTTTCTTTTTTTTTTTTATTATTTTAAGTATTCATGCCATGTCTCTCATATCTTGCCCCCTAAGTTGTGTCTTCCTCCTTGACTTTTTCCCCTGCTTTTGCAACATCTGTGAGCTTAGTTTTGGCACCTTTTGGTCCTTTGCAATGCAGCTGATTTTCTCACAGCCTATTTTTTGCAGAGACTAAAATTCCCGATTTTCTGCTTTTTTCAATTGCATTTCATTTGAACCTATCTCCTTTCCAGAGTGTTTGTAAGCCTTTCTTTTGGGATTCGCAAGATTCCTTTTCCCTTCCCGAAAGGAAATTTCATTTCCTTTCGGGAAGGGAAAAGGAATCTTGCGATTTCAATGGGGAGCAATAGAGGAATCTTTGGTGCATGTCCCTGCACTTGATGGCAGGCCATGGTTTTTGATGGCTTTGACTTTGGGAAAGATTTTTTTCTTTTTTTGGTTGTTTTCTGAAGTGTTCATGCCATGTCCCTCACATCTTGCCCCCTAAGTTGTGTCTTCCTCCTTGTCTTTTTCCCCTGCTTTTGCAACATCTGTGAGCTTAGTTTTGGCACCTTTTGGTCCTTTGCAATGCACCTGATATAAATCCAGGCCATTTTCTTAGAGTCAGTAATTTCCCTAATTTTCTTTTTTTCTCCTCCAATTGCAAATCCTTTGATGTTGTATCCATTCCAGCGTGTTTGTAAGTCCTTCTTTTCTGTGTTGGCCTTCAGTGGGGATCAATTTTGGCAAACTTTGCTGCATGTGCCTGCACTTGCTGGCGTATGGCCTGCCTGCATTTTGATGGCTTTGACTTTGGGAAAGATTTTTTCTTTTTTTTTTTTTTTTTTTTTTTTTGTTTTAATACTCATGCCATGTCCCTTATATCTTGGTCCATAAGTTGTGTCTTCCTCCTTCAATTTTTCCCCTGCTTTTGCAACATCTGTGAGCTTAGTTTTTGCATCTTTTGGTCCTTTGCACTGCACCAGATATAAACCCAGGCCATTTTCTTAGAGTCACTAAATTTCCCAAATTTTCTTTTTTCTCCTCCAATTGCAAATCCTTTGATGTTGACTCCTTTCCAGCGTGTTTGTAGGTCCTTCATTTCTGTTTTGGCCTTCAGTGGGGATCAATTTTGGCAAGCTTTGCTGCATGTGCCTGCCCTTGGTGGTGTATGGCCTGCCTGCATTTTGATGGCTTTGACTTTGGGAAAGATTTTTTCTTTTTTTTTTTTTTATTATTTTAAGTATTCATGCCATGTCCCTCATATCTTGCCCCCTAAGTTGTGTCTTCCTCCTTGACTTTTTCCCCTGCTTTTGCAACATCTGTGAGCTTAGTTTTGGCATCTTTTGGTCCTTTGCACTGCACCTGATATAAACCCAGGCCATTTTCTTAGAGTCACTAAATTTCCCAAATTTTCTTTTTTTCTCCTCCAATTGCAATTCCTTTGATGTTGTCTCCATTCCAGCGTGTTTGTAAGTCCTTCTTTTCTGTTTTGGCCTTCAGTGGGGATCAATTTTGGCAAACTTTGCTGCATGTGCCTGCACTTGCTGGCGTATGGCCTGCCTGCATTTTGATGGCTTTGACTTTGGGATAGATTTTTTCTTTTTTTTTTTTTTTTTTGTTTTAAGTATTCATGCCATGTCCCTCATATCTTGCCCCCTAAGTTGTGTCTTCATCCTTGACTTTTTCCCCTGCTTTTGCAACATCTGTGAGCTTAGTTTTGGCACCTTTTGGTCCTTTGCAATGCAGCTGATTTTCTCACAGCCTATTTTTTGCAGAGACTAAAATTCCCGATTTTCTGCTTTTTTCAATTGCATTTCATTTGAACCTATCTCCTTTCCAGAGTGTTTGTAAGCCTTTCTTTTGGGATTCGCAAGATTCCTTTTCCCTTCCCGAAAGGAAATTTCATTTCCTTTCGGGAAGGGAAAAGGAATCTTGCGATTTCAATGGGGACCAATAGAGGAATCTTTGGTGCATGTCCCTGCACTTGATGGCAGGCCATGCCTTTTGATGGCTTTGACTTTGGGAAAGATTTTTTTCTTTTTTTGGTTGTTTTCTGAAGTGTTCATGCCATGTCCCTCACATCTTGCCCCCTAAGTTGTGTCTTCCTCCTTGTCTTTTTCCCCTGCTTTTGCAACATCTGTGAGCTTAGTTTTGGCACCTTTTGGTCCTTTGCACTGCACCTGATATAAACCCAGGGCATTTTCTTAGAGTCAGTAATTTCCCTAATTTTCTTTTTTTCCCCTCCAATTGCAATTCCTTTGATGTTGTATCCATTCCAGCGTGTTTGTAAGTCCTTCTTTTCTGTTTTGGCCTTCAGTGGGGATCAATTTTGGCAAGCTTTGCTGCATGTGCCTGCCCTTGGTGGTGTATGGCCTGCCTGCCTTTTGATGGCTTTGACTTTGGGAAAGATTTTTTTCTTTTTTTGGTTGTTTTCCGAAGTGTTCATGCCATGTCCCTCATATCTTGCTCCCTAAGTTTTGTCTTCCTCCTTCACTTTTTCCCCTGCTTTTGCAACATCTGTGAGCTTAGTTTTTGCACATTTTGGTCCTTTGCACTGCACCTGATAAAACCCCAGGCCACTTTCTAAGAGTCATTAAATTACCCAAATTTTCTTTTTTTCTCCTCCAATTGCAATTCCTTTGATGGTGTCTCCATTCCAGCGTGTTTGTAGGTCCTTCTCTTCTGTTTTGGCCTTCAGCGGGGATCAGTTTTGGCAAACTTTGCTGCATGTGCCTGCCCTTGGTGGCCTATGGCCTGCCTGCATTTTGATGGCTTTGACTTTGGGATAGATTTTTTCTTTTTTTTTTTTTTTTTTGTTTTAAGTATTTATGCCATGTCCCTCATATCTTGCTCCCTAAGTTGTGTCTTCCTCCTTCACTTTTTCCCCTGCTTTTGCAACATCTGTGAGCTTAGTTTTGGCACCTTTTGGTCCTTTGCACTGCACCTGATATAAACCCAGGCCATTTTCTTAGAATCACTAACTTACCCAAATTTTCTTTTTTTCTCATAGAAATTGAATTCCTTTCATGTTGTCTCCATTCCAGCGTGTTTGTGAGTCCTTCTTTTCTGTTTTGGCCTTCAGTGGGGATCAATTTTGGCAAGCTTTGCTGCATGTGCCTGCCCTTGGTGGTGTATGGCCTGCCTGCCTTTTGATGGCTTTGACATTGGGAAAGATTTTTTTCTTTTTTTGGTTTTTTTCTGAAGTGTTCATGCCATGTCCCTCATATCTTGCCCCCTAAGTTCTGTCTTCCTCCTTGACTTTTTACCCTGCTTTTGCAACATCTGTGAGCTTAGTTTTTGCACATTTTGGTCCTTTGCACTGCACCTGATAAAACCCCAGGCCACTTTCTAAGAGTCATTAAATTACCCAAATTTTCTTTTTTTCTCCTCCAATTGCAATTCCTTTGATGGTGTCTCCATTCCAGCGTGTTTGTAGGTCCTTCTCTTCTGTTTTGGCCTTCAGTGGGGATCAGTTTTGGCAAACTTTGCTGCATGTGCCTGCCCTTGGTGGTGTATGGCCTGCCTGCATTTTGATGGCTTTGACTTTGGGATAGATTTTTTCTTCTTTTTTTTTTTTTCTTGTTTTAAGTATTTATGCCATGTCCCTCATATCTTGCTCCCTAAGTTGTGTCTTCCTCCTTCACTTTTTCCCCTGCTTTTGCAACATCTGTGAGCTTAGTTTTGGCATCTTTTGGTCCTTTGCACTGCACCTGATATAAACCCAGGCCATTTTCTTAGAGTCACTAAATTTCCCAAATTTTCTTTTTTTCTCCTCCAATTGCAAATCCTTTGATGTTGACTCCTTTCCAGCGTGTTTGTAGGTCCTTCTTTTCTGTTTTGGCCTTCAGTGGGGATCAATTTTGGCAAGCTTTGCTGCATGTGCCTGCCCTTGGTGGCCAATGGCCTGCCTGCATTTTGATGGCTTTGACTTTGGGAAAGATTTTTTCTTTTTTTTTTTTATTATTTTAAGTATTCATGCCATGTCTCTCATATCTTGCCCCCTAAGTTGTGTCTTCCTCCTTGACTTTTTCCCCTGCTTTTGCAACATCTGTGAGCTTAGTTTTGGCACCTTTTGGTCCTTTGCAATGCAGCTGATTTTCTCACAGCCTATTTTTTGCAGAGACTAAAATTCCCGATTTTCTGCTTTTTTCAATTGCATTTCATTTGAACCTATCTCCTTTCCAGAGTGTTTGTAAGCCTTTCTTTTGGGATTCGCAAGATTCCTTTTCCCTTCCCGAAAGGAAATTTCATTTCCTTTCGGGAAGGGAAAAGGAATCTTGCGATTTCAATGGGGAGCAATAGAGGAATCTTTGGTGCATGTCCCTGCACTTGATGGCAGGCCATGGTTTTTGATGGCTTTGACTTTGGGAAAGATTTTTTTCTTTTTTTGGTTGTTTTCTGAAGTGTTCATGCCATGTCCCTCACATCTTGCCCCCTAAGTTGTGTCTTCCTCCTTGTCTTTTTCCCCTGCTTTTGCAACATCTGTGAGCTTAGTTTTGGCACCTTTTGGTCCTTTGCAATGCACCTGATATAAATCCAGGCCATTTTCTTAGAGTCAGTAATTTCCCTAATTTTCTTTTTTTCTCCTCCAATTGCAAATCCTTTGATGTTGTATCCATTCCAGCGTGTTTGTAAGTCCTTCTTTTCTGTGTTGGCCTTCAGTGGGGATCAATTTTGGCAAACTTTGCTGCATGTGCCTGCACTTGCTGGCGTATGGCCTGCCTGCATTTTGATGGCTTAGACTTTGGGAAAGATTTTTTCTTTTTTTTTTTTTTTTTTTTTTTTTGTTTTAATACTCATGCCATGTCCCTTATATCTTGGTCCATAAGTTGTGTCTTCCTCCTTCAATTTTTCCCCTGCTTTTGCAACATCTGTGAGCTTAGTTTTTGCATCTTTTGGTCCTTTGCACTGCACCAGATATAAACCCAGGCCATTTTCTTAGAGTCACTAAATTTCCCAAATTTTCTTTTTTCTCCTCCAATTGCAAATCCTTTGATGTTGACTCCTTTCCAGCGTGTTTGTAGGTCCTTCATTTCTGTTTTGGCCTTCAGTGGGGATCAATTTTGGCAAGCTTTGCTGCATGTGCCTGCCCTTGGTGGTGTATGGCCTGCCTGCATTTTGATGGCTTTGACTTTGGGAAAGATTTTTTCTTTTTTTTTTTTTTATTATTTTAAGTATTCATGCCATGTCCCTCATATCTTGCCCCCTAAGTTGTGTCTTCCTCCTTGACTTTTTCCCCTGCTTTTGCAACATCTGTGAGCTTAGTTTTGGCATCTTTTGGTCCTTTGCACTGCACCTGATATAAACCCAGGCCATTTTCTTAGAGTCACTAAATTTCCCAAATTTTCTTTTTTTCTCCTCCAATTGCAATTCCTTTGATGTTGTCTCCATTCCAGCGTGTTTGTAAGTCCTTCTTTTCTGTTTTGGCCTTCAGTGGGGATCAATTTTGGCAAACTTTGCTGCATGTGCCTGCACTTGCTGGCGTATGGCCTGCCTGCATTTTGATGGCTTTGACTTTGGGATAGATTTTTTCTTTTTTTTTTTTTTTTTTGTTTTAAGTATTCATGCCATGTCCCTCATATCTTGCCCCCTAAGTTGTGTCTTCATCCTTGACTTTTTCCCCTGCTTTTGCAACATCTGTGAGCTTAGTTTTGGCACCTTTTGGTCCTTTGCAATGCAGCTGATTTTCTCACAGCCTATTTTTTGCAGAGACTAAAATTCCCGATTTTCTGCTTTTTTCAATTGCATTTCATTTGAACCTATCTCCTTTCCAGAGTGTTTGTAAGCCTTTCTTTTGGGATTCGCAAGATTCCTTTGCCCTTCCCGAAAGGAAATTTCATTTCCTTTCGGGAAGGGAAAAGGAATCTTGCGATTTCAATGGGGACCAATAGAGGAATCTTTGGTGCATGTCCCTGCACTTGATGGCAGGCCATGCCTTTTGATGGCTTTGACTTTGGGAAAGATTTTTTTCTTTTTTTGGTTGTTTTCTGAAGTGTTCATGCCATGTCCCTCACATCTTGCCCCCTAAGTTGTGTCTTCCTCCTTGTCTTTTTCCCCTGCTTTTGCAACATCTGTGAGCTTAGTTTTGGCACCTTTTGGTCCTTTGCACTGCACCTGATATAAATCCAGGCCATTTTCTTAGAGTCAGTAATTTCCCTAATTTTCTTTTTTTCCCCTCCAATTGCAATTCCTTTGATGTTGTATCCATTCCAGCGTGTTTGTAAGTCCTTCTTTTCTGTTTTGGCCTTCAGTGGGGATCAATTTTGGCAAGCTTTGCTGCATGTGCCTGCCCTTGGTGGTGTATGGCCTGCCTGCCTTTTGATGGCTTTGACTTTGGGAAAGATTTTTTTCTTTTTTTGGTTGTTTTCCGAAGTGTTCATGCCATGTCCCTCATATCTTGCTCCCTAAGTTTTGTCTTCCTCCTTCACTTTTTCCCCTGCTTTTGCAACATCTGTGAGCTTAGTTTTTGCACATTTTGGTCCTTTGCACTGCACCTGATAAAACCCCAGGCCACTTTCTAAGAGTCATTAAATTACCCAAATTTTCTTTTTTTCTCCTCCAATTGCAATTCCTTTGATGGTGTCTCCATTCCAGCGTGTTTGTAGGTCCTTCTCTTCTGTTTTGGCCTTCAGCGGGGATCAGTTTTGGCAAACTTTGCTGCATGTGCCTGCCCTTGGTGGCCTATGGCCTGCCTGCATTTTGATGGCTTTGACTTTGGGATAGATTTTTTCTTCTTTTTTTTTTTTTTTGTTTTAAGTATTTATGCCATGTCCCTCATATCTTGCTCCCTAAGTTGTGTCTTCCTCCTTCACTTTTTCCCCTGCTTTTGCAACATCTGTGAGCTTAGTTTTGGCATCTTTTGGTCCTTTGCACTGCACCTGATATAAACCCAGGCCATTTTCTTAGAGTCACTAAATTTCCCAAATTTTCTTTTTTTCTCCTCCAATTGCAATTCCTTTGATGTTGACTCCTTTCCAGCGTGTTTGTAGGTCCTTCTTTTCTGTTTTGGCCTTCAGTGGGGATCAATTTTGGCAAGCTTTGCTGCATGTGCCTGCCCTTGGTGGTGTATGGCCTGCCTGCATTTTGATGGCTTTGACTTTGGGAAAGATTTTTTCTTTTTTTTTTTTATTATTTTAAGTATTCATGCCATGTCCCTCATATCTTGCCCCCTAAGTTGTGTCTTCCTCCTTGACTTTTCCCCCTGCTTTTGCAACATCTGTGAGCTTAGTTTTGGCACCTTTTGGTCCTTTGCAATGCAGCTGATTTTCTCACAGCCTATTTTTTGCAGAGACTAAAATTCCCGATTTTCTGCTTTTTTCAATTGCATTTCATTTGAACCTATCTCCTTTCCAGAGTGTTTGTAAGCCTTTCTTTTGGGATTCGCAAGATTCCTTTTCCCTTCCCGAAAGGAAATTTCATTTCCTTTCGGGAAGGGAAAAGGAATCTTGTGATTTCAATGGGGAGCAATAGAGGAATCTTTGGTGCATGTCCCTGCACTTGATGGTTGGCCATGCCTTTTGATGGCTTTGACTTTGGGAAAGATTTTTTTCTTTTTTTGGTTGTTTTCTGAAGTGTTCATGCCATGTCCCTCATATCTTGCCCCCTAAGTTGTGTCTTCCTCCTTGTCTTTTTCCCCTGCTTTTGCAACATCTGTGAGCTTAGTTTTGGCACCTTTTGGTCCTTTGCACTGCACCTGATATAAACCCAGGCCATTTTCTTGGAATCACTAACTTACACAAATTTTGTTTTTCTCCTCCAATTGCAATTCCTTTGATGCTGTCTCCATTCCAGCGTGTTTGTAGGTCCTTCTTTTCTGTTTTGGCCTTCAGTGGGGATCAATTTTGGCAAGCTTTGCTGCATGTGCCTGCCCTTGGTGGTGTATGGCCTGCCTGCATTTTGATGGCTTAGACTTTGGGATAGATTTTTTCTTTTTTTTTTTTTTTTTTGGTTTAAGTATTCATGCCATGTCCCTCATATCTTGCCCCCTAAGTTGTGTCTTCCTCCTTCACTTTTTCCCCTGCTTTTGCAACATCTGTGATCTTAGTTTTTGCATCTTTTGGTCCTTTGCATTGCACCTGATATAAACCTAGGCCATTTTCTTAGAGTCACTAAATTTCCCAAATTTTCTTTTTTTCTCCTCCAATTGCAAATCCTTTGATGGTGTCTCCATTCCAGCGTGTTTGTAGGTCCTTCTTTTCTGTTTTGGCCTTCAGTGGGGATCAATTTTGGCAAGCTTTGCTGGATGTGCCTGCCCTTGGTGGTGTATGGCCTGCCTGCCTTTTGATGGCTTTGACTTTGGGAAAGTTTTTTTTCTTTTTTTGGTTGTTTTCCGAAGTGTTCATGCCATGTCCATCATATCTTGCTCCCTAAGTTGTGTCTTCCTCCTTCACTTTTTCCCCTGCTTTTGCAACATCTGTGAGCTTAGTTTTGGCACCTTTTGGTCCTTTGCACTGCACCTTATATAAACCCAGGCCATTTTATTAGAATCACTATCTTACCCAAATTTCTTTTTTTCTCATAGAAATTGAATTCCTTTCATGTTGTCTCCATTCCAGCGTGTTTGTGAGTCCTTCTTTTCTGTTTTGGCCTTCAGTGGGGATCAATTTTGGCAAGCTTTGCTGCATGTGCCTGCCCTTGGTGGTGTATGGCCTGCCTGCCTTTTGATGGCTTTGACTTTGGGAAAGATTTTTTTCTTTTTTTGGTTGTTTTCTGAAGTGTTCATGCCATGTCCCTCATATCTTGCCCCCTAAGTTCTGTCTTCCTCCTTGACTTTTTACCCTGCTTTTGCAACATCTGTGAGCTTAGTTTTTGCACCTTTTGGTCCTTTGCACTGCACCTGATATAAACCCAGGCCACTTTCTAAGAGTCATTAAATTTCCCAAATTTTCTTTTTTTCTCCTCCAATTGCAATTCCTTTGATGGTGTCTCCCTTCCAGCGTGTTTGTAAGTCCTTCTTTTCTGTTTTGGCCTTCAGTGGGGATCAATTTTGGCAAGTTTTGCTGCATGTGCCTGCCCTTGGTGGTGTATGGCCTGCCTGCATTTTGATGGCTTTGACTTTGGGAAAGATTTTTTCTTGTTTTTTTCTTTCTTGTTTTAAGTATTCATGCCATGTCCCTGACATCTTGCCCCCTAAGTTGTGTCTTCCTCCTTGACTTTTTCCCCTGCTTTTGCAACATCTGTGAGCTTAGTTTTGGCACCTTTTGGTCCTTTGCAATTCAGCTGATTTCCTCACAGCCTATTTTTTGTAGAGACTAAAATTCCCGATTTTCTGCTTTTTTCAATTGCATTTCATTTGAACCTATCTCCATACCAGAGTGTTTGTAAGCCTTTCTTTTGGGATTTTCAAGATTCCTTTTCCCTTCCCGAAAGGAAATGAAATTTCATTTCGGGAAGGGAAAAGGAATCTTGCGATTTCAATGGGGACCAATAGAGGAATCTTTGGTGCATGTCCCTGCACTTGATGGCAGGCCATGGTTTTTGATGGCTTTGACTTTGGGAAAGATTTTTTTCTTTTTTTGGTTGTTTCTGAAGTGTTCATGCCATGTCCCTCGTATCTTGCCCCCTAAGTTGTGTCTTCCTCCTTCACTTTTTCCCCTGCTTTTGCAACATCTGTGAGCTTAGTTTTGGCACCTTTTGGTCCTTTGCACTGCACCTGATAAAACCCCAGGCCATTTTCTTAGAGTCACTAAATTTCCCAAATTTTCTTTTTTTCTCCTCCAATTGCAATTCCTTTGATGCTGTCTCCATTCCAGCGTGTTTGTAAGTCCTTCTTTTCTGTTTTGGCCTTCAGTGGGGATCAATTTTGGAAAGCTTTGCTGCATGTGCCTGCCCTTGGTGGCGTATGGCCTGCCTGCATTTTGATGGCTTTGACTTTGGGAAAGATTTTTTTCTTTTTTTTTTTTTTTTTTGGTTTAAGTATTCATGCCATGTCCCTCATATCTTGCTCCCTAAGTTTTGTCTTCCTCCTTCACTTTTTCCCCTGCTTTTGCAACATCTGTGAGCTTAGTTTTTGCACATTTTGGTCCTTTGCACTGCACCTGATAAAACCCCAGGCCACTTTCTAAGAGTCATTAAATTACCCAAATTTTCTTTTTTTCTCCTCCAATTGCAATTCCTTTGATGGTGTCTCCATTCCAGCGTGTTTGTAGGTCCTTCTCTTCTGTTTTGGCCTTCAGCGGGGATCAGTTTTGGCAAACTTTGCTGCATGTGCCTGCCCTTGGTGGCCTATGGCCTGCCTGCATTTTGATGGCTTTGACTTTGGGATAGATTTTTTCTTCTTTTTTTTTTTTTTTGTTTTAAGTATTTATGCCATGTCCCTCATATCTTGCTCCCTAAGTTGTGTCTTCCTCCTTCACTTTTTCCCCTGCTTTTGCAACATCTGTGAGCTTAGTTTTGGCATCTTTTGGTCCTTTGCACTGCACCTGATATAAACCCAGGCCATTTTCTTAGAGTCACTAAATTTCCCAAATTTTCTTTTTTTCTCCTCCAATTGCAATTCCTTTGATGTTGACTCCTTTCCAGCGTGTTTGTAGGTCCTTCTTTTCTGTTTTGGCCTTCAGTGGGGATCAATTTTGGCAAGCTTTGCTGCATGTGCCTGCCCTTGGTGGTGTATGGCCTGCCTGCATTTTGATGGCTTTGACTTTGGGAAAGATTTTTTCTTTTTTTTTTTTATTATTTTAAGTATTCATGCCATGTCCCTCATATCTTGCCCCCTAAGTTGTGTCTTCCTCCTTGACTTTTCCCCCTGCTTTTGCAACATCTGTGAGCTTAGTTTTGGCACCTTTTGGTCCTTTGCAATGCAGCTGATTTTCTCACAGCCTATTTTTTGCAGAGACTAAAATTCCCGATTTTCTGCTTTTTTCAATTGCATTTCATTTGAACCTATCTCCTTTCCAGAGTGTTTGTAAGCCTTTCTTTTGGGATTCGCAAGATTCCTTTTCCCTTCCCGAAAGGAAATTTCATTTCCTTTCGGGAAGGGAAAAGGAATCTTGTGATTTCAATGGGGAGCAATAGAGGAATCTTTGGTGCATGTCCCTGCACTTGATGGTTGGCCATGCCTTTTGATGGCTTTGACTTTGGGAAAGATTTTTTTCTTTTTTTGGTTGTTTTCTGAAGTGTTCATGCCATGTCCCTCGTATCTTGCCCCCTAAGTTGTGTCTTCCTCCTTGTCTTTTTCCCCTGCTTTTGCAACATCTGTGAGCTTAGTTTTGGCACCTTTTGGTCCTTTGCACTGCACCTGATATAAACCCAGGCCATTTTCTTGGAATCACTAACTTACACAAATTTTGTTTTTCTCCTCCAATTGCAATTCCTTTGATGCTGTCTCCATTCCAGCGTGTTTGTAGGTCCTTCTTTTCTGTTTTGGCCTTCAGTGGGGATCAATTTTGGCAAGCTTTGCTGCATGTGCCTGCCCTTGGTGGTGTATGGCCTGCCTGCATTTTGATGGCTTAGACTTTGGGATAGATTTTTTCTTTTTTTTTTTTTTTTTTTGGGTTTAAGTATTCATGCCATGTCCCTCATATCTTGCCCCCTAAGTTGTGTCTTCCTCCTTCACTTTTTCCCCTGCTTTTGCAACATCTGTGATCTTAGTTTTTGCATCTTTTGGTCCTTTGCATTGCACCTGATATAAACCTAGGCCATTTTCTTAGAGTCACTAAATTTCCCAAATTTTCTTTTTTTCTCCTCCAATTGCAAATCCTTTGATGGTGTCTCCATTCCAGCGTGTTTGTAGGTCCTTCTTTTCTGTTTTGGCCTTCAGTGGGGATCAATTTTGGCAAGCTTTGCTGGATGTGCCTGCCCTTGGTGGTGTATGGCCTGCCTGCCTTTTGATGGCTTTGACTTTGGGAAAGTTTTTTTTCTTTTTTTGGTTGTTTTCCGAAGTGTTCATGCCATGTCCATCATATCTTGCTCCCTAAGTTGTGTCTTCCTCCTTCACTTTTTCCCCTGCTTTTGCAACATCTGTGAGCTTAGTTTTGGCACCTTTTGGTCCTTTGCACTGCACCTTATATAAACCCAGGCCATTTTATTAGAATCACTATCTTACCCAAATTTTCTTTTTTTCTCATAGAAATTGAATTCCTTTCATGTTGTCTCCATTCCAGCGTGTTTGTGAGTCCTTCTTTTCTGTTTTGGCCTTCAGTGGGGATCAATTTTGGCAAGCTTTGCTGCATGTGCCTGCCCTTGGTGGTGTATGGCCTGCCTGCCTTTTGATGGCTTTGACTTTGGGAAAGATTTTTTTCTTTTTTTGGTTGTTTTCTGAAGTGTTCATGCCATGTCCCTCATATCTTGCCCCCTAAGTTCTGTCTTCCTCCTTGACTTTTTACCCTGCTTTTGCAACATCTGTGAGCTTAGTTTTTGCACCTTTTGGTCCTTTGCACTGCACCTGATATAAACCCAGGCCACTTTCTAAGAGTCATTAAATTTCCCAAATTTTCTTTTTTTCTCCTCCAATTGCAATTCCTTTGATGGTGTCTCCCTTCCAGCGTGTTTGTAAGTCCTTCTTTTCTGTTTTGGCCTTCAGTGGGGATCAATTTTGGCAAGTTTTGCTGCATGTGCCTGCCCTTGGTGGTGTATGGCCTGCCTGCATTTTGATGGCTTTGACTTTGGGAAAGATTTTTTCTTGTTTTTTTCTTTCTTGTTTTAAGTATTCATGCCATGTCCCTGACATCTTGCCCCCTAAGTTGTGTCTTCCTCCTTGACTTTTTCCCCTGCTTTTGCAACATCTGTGAGCTTAGTTTTGGCACCTTTTGGTCCTTTGCAATTCAGCTGATTTCCTCACAGCCTATTTTTTGTAGAGACTAAAATTCCCGATTTTCTGCTTTTTTCAATTGCATTTCATTTGAACCTATCTCCATACCAGAGTGTTTGTAAGCCTTTCTTTTGGGATTTTCAAGATTCCTTTTCCCTTCCCGAAAGGAAATGAAATTTCCTTTCGGGAAGGGAAAAGGAATCTTGCGATTTCAATGGGGACCAATAGAGGAATCTTTGGTGCATGTCCCTGCACTTGATGGCAGGCCATGGTTTTTGATGGCTTTGACTTTGGGAAAGATTTTTTTCTTTTTTTGGTTGTTTCTGAAGTGTTCATGCCATGTCCCTCGTATCTTGCCCCCTAAGTTGTGTCTTCCTCCTTCACTTTTTCCCCTGCTTTTGCAACATCTGTGAGCTTAGTTTTGGCACCTTTTGGTCCTTTGCACTGCACCTGATAAAACCCCAGGCCATTTTCTTAGAGTCACTAAATTTCCCAAATTTTCTTTTTTTCTCCTCCAATTGCAATTCCTTTGATGCTGTCTCCATTCCAGCGTGTTTGTAAGTCCTTCTTTTCTGTTTTGGCCTTCAGTTGGGATCAATTTTGGAAAGCTTTGCTGCATGTGCCTGCCCTTGGTGGCGTATGGCCTGCCTGCATTTTGATGGCTTTGACTTTGGGAAAGATTTTTTTCTTTTTTTTTTTTTTTTTTTGGTTTAAGTATTCATGCCATGTCCCTCATATCTTGCCCCCTAAGTTGTGTCTTCCTCCTTGACTTTTTCCCCTGCTTTTGCAACATCTGTGAGCGTAGTTTTGGAACCTTTTGGTCCTTTGCACTACACCTGATATAAACCCAGGCCATTTTCTTAGAGTCACTAAATTTCCCAATTTTTCTTTTTCTCCTCCAATTGCAATTCCTTTGATGCTGTCTCCCTTCCAGCGTGTTTGTAAGTCCTTCTTTTCTGTTTTGGCCTTCAGTGGGGATCAATTTTGGCAAGCTTTGCTGCATGTGCCTGCCCTTGGTGGTGTATGGCCTGCCTGCATTTTGATGGCTTTGACTTTGGGAAAGATTTTTTCTTTTTTTTTTTTTATTATTTTAAGTATTCATGCCATGTCCCTCATATCTTGCCCCCTAAGTCGTGTCTTCCTCCTTGACTTTTTCCCCTGCTTTTGCAACATCTGTGAGCTTAGTTTTGGTATCTTTTGGTCCTTTGCACTGCACCTGATATAAACCCAGGCCATTTTCTTAGAATCACTAAATTTTCCAAATTTTCTTTTTTTCTCCTCCAATTGCAAATCCTTTGATGTTGTCTCCATTCCAGCGTGTTTGTAAGTCCTTCTTTTCTGTTTTGGCCTTCAGCGGGGATCAATTTTGGCAAACTTTGCTGCATGTGCCTGCCCTTGGTGGCCTATGGCCTGCCTGCATTTTGATGGCTTTGACTTTGGGATAGATTTTTTCTTTTTTTTTTTTTTTTTTTTGTTTTAAGTATTCATGCCATGTCCCTCATATCTTGCTCCCAAAGTTGTGTCTTCCTCCTTCACTTTTTCCCCTGCTTTTGCAACATCTGTGAGCTTAGTTTTTGCATCTTTTGGTCCTTTGCACTGCACCTGATATAAACCCAGGCCATTTTCTTAGAGTCACTAAATTTCCCAAATTTTCTTTTTTTCCCCTCCAATTGCAAATCCTTTGATGTTGACTCCTTTCCAGCGTGTTTGTAGGTCCTTCTTTTCTGTTTTGGCCTTCAGTGGGGATCAATTTTGGCAAGCTTTGCTGCATGTGCCTGCCCTTGCTGGCGTGTGGCCTTCCTGCATTTTGATGGCTTTGACTTTGGGAAAGATTTTTTCTTTTTTTTTTTTATTTTTTTAAGTATTCATGCCATGTCCCTCATATCTTGCCCCCTAAGTTGTGTCTTCCTCCTTGACTTTTTCCCCTGCTTTTGCAACATCTGTGAGCTTAGTTTTGGCACCTTTTGGTCCTTTGCAATGCAGGTGATTTCCTCACAGCCTATTTTTTGAAGAGACTAAAATTCCCGATTTTCTGCTTTTTTCAACTGCATTTCATTTGAACCTATCTCCTTTCCAGAGTGTTTGTAAGCCTTTCTTTTGGGATTCGCAAGATTCCTTTTCCCTTCCCGAAAGGAAATTTCATTTCCTTTCGGGAAGGGAAAAGGAATCTTGCGATTTCAGTGGGGACCAATAGAGGAATCTTTGGTGCATGTCCCTGCACTTGATGGCAGGCCATGCCTTTTGATGGCGTTGACTTTGGGAAAGATTTTTTTCTTTTTTTGGTTGTTTTCTGAAGTGTTCATGCCATGTCCCTCACATCTTGCCCCTAAGTTGTGTCTTCCTCCTTGTCTTTTTCCCCTGCTTTTGCAACATCTGTGTGCTTAGTTTTGGCACCTTTTGGTCCTTTGCACTGCACCTGATATAAACCCAGGCCATTTTCTTAGAATCACTAACTTACCCAAATTTTCTTTTTCTCCTCCAATTGCAATTCCTTTGATGCTGTGTCCATTCCAGCGTGTTTGTAAGTCCTTCTTTTCTGTTTTGGCCTTCAGTGGGGTCAATTTTGGCAAACTTTGCTGCATGTGCCTGCCCTTGGTGGTGTAAGGCCTGCCTGCATTTTGATGGCTTTGACTTTGGGAAAGATTTTTTCTTTTTTTTTTTTTTATTATTTTAAGTATTCATGCCATGTCCCTCACATCTTGCCCCCTAAGTTGTGTCTTCCTCCTTGACTTTTTCCCCTGCTTTTGCAACATCTGTGAGCTTAGTTTTGGCATCTTTTGGTCCTTTGAACTGCACCTGATATAAACCCAGGCCATTTTCTTAGAATCACTAAATTTCCCAAATTTTCTTTTTTTCTCCTCCAATTGCAATTCCTTTGATGTTGTCTCCATTCCAGCGTGTTTGTAAGTCCTTCTTTTCTGTTTTGGCCTCAAGTGGGGATCAATTTTGGCAAACTTTGCTGCATGTGCCTGCACTTGCTGGCGTATGGCCTGCCTGCATTTTGATGGCTTTTACTTTGGGATAGATTTTTTCTTTTTTTTTTTTTTTTTTGTTTTAAGTATTCATGCCATGTCCCTCATATCTTGCCCCCTAAGTTGTGTCTTCCTCCTTGACTTTTTCCCCTGCTTTTGCAACATCTGTGAGCTTAGTTTTGGCACCTTTTGGTCCTTTGCAATGCAGCTGATTTTCTCACAGCCTATTTTTTGCAGAGACTAAAATTCCCGATTTTCTGCTTTTTTCAATTGCATTTCATTTGAACCTATCTCCTTTCCAGAGTTTTTGTAAGCCTTTCTTTTGGGATTCGCAAGGTTCCTTTTCCCTTCCCGAAAGGAAATTTCATTTCCTTTCGGGAAGGGAAAAGGAATCTTGCGATTTCAATGGGGACCAATAGAGGAATCTTTGGTGCATGTCCCTGCACTTGATGGCAGGCCATGCCTTTTGATGGCTTTGACTTTGGGAAAGATTTTTTTCTTTTTTTGGTTGTTTTCTGAAGTGTTCATGCCATGTCCCTCACATCTTGCCCCCTAAGTTGTGTCTTCCTCCTTGTCTTTTTCCCCTGCTTTTGCAACATCTGTGAGCTTAGTTTTGGCACCATTTGGTCCTTTGCAATGCACCTGATATAAATCCAGGCCATTTTCTTAGAGTCAGTAATTTCCCTAATTTTCTTTTTTTCTCCTCCAATTGCAAATCCTTTGATGTTGTATCCATTCCAGCGTGTTTGTAGGTCCTTCTTTTCTGTGTTGGCCTTCAGTGGGGATCAATTTTGGCAAACTTTGCTGCATGTGCCTGCACTTGCTGGCGTATGGCCTGCCTGCCTTTTGATGGCTTTCACTTTGGGAAAGATTATTTCTTTTTTTTTTTTTTTTTTTTTGTTTTAAGTACTCATGCCATGTCCCTCATATCTTGCTCCCTAAGTTGTGTCTTCCTCCTTCAATTTTTCCCCTGCTTTTGCAACATCTGTGAGCTTAGTTTTGGCATCTTTTGGTCCTTTGCACTGCACCAGATATAAACCCAGGCCATTTTCTTAGAGTCACTAAATTTCCCAAATTTTCTTTTTTTCTCCTCCAATTGCAAATCCTTTGATGTTGACTCCTTTCCAGCGTGTTTGTAGGTCCTTCATTTCTGTTTTGGCCTTCAGTGGGGATCAATTTTGGCAAGCTTTGCTGCATGTGCCTGCCCTTGGTGTTGTATGGCCTGCCTGCATTTTGATGGCTTTGACTTTGGGAAAGATTTTTTCTTTTTTTTTTTTTTATTATTTTAAGTATTCATGCCATGTCCCTCATATCTTGCTCCCTAAGTTGTGTCTTCCTCCTTGACTTTTTCCCCTGCTTTTGCAACATCTGTGAGCTTAGTTTTGGCATCTTTTGGTCCTTTGCACTGCACCTGATATAAACCCAGGCCATTTTCTTAGAGTCACTAAATTTCCCAAATTTTCTTTTTTTCTCCTCCAATTGCAATTCCTTTAATGTTGTCTCCATTCCAGCGTGTTTGTAAGTCCTTCTTTTCTGTTTTGGCCTTCAGTGGGGATCAATTTTGGCAAACTTTGCTGCATGTGCCTGCACTTGCTGGCGTATGGCCTGCCTGCATTTTGATGGCTTTTACTTTGGGATAGATTTTTTCTTTTTTTTTTTTTTTATTGTTTTAAGTATTCATGCCATGTCCCTCATATCTTGCTCCTTAAGTTGTGTCTTCCTCCTTGACTTTTTCCCCTGCTTTTGCAACATCTGTGAGCTTAGTTTTGCCACCTTTTGGTCCTTTGCAATGCAGCTGATTTTCTCACAGCCTATTTTTTGAAGAGACTGAAATTCCCGATTTTCTGCTTTTTTCAATTGCATTTCATTTGAACCTATCTCCTTTCCAGAGTGTTTGTAAGCCTTTCTTTTGGGATTCGCAAGATTCCTTTTCCCTTCCCGAAAGGAAATTTCATTTCCTTTCGGGAAGGGAAAAGGAATCTTGCGATTTCAATGGGGACCAATAGAGGAATCTTTGGTGCATGTCCCTGCACTTGATGGCAGGCCATGCCTTTTGATGGCTTTGACTTTGGGAAAGATTTTTTTCTTTTTTTGGTTGTTTTCTGAAGTGTTCATGCCATGTCCCTCACATCTTTCCCCCTAAGTTGTGTCTTCCTCCTTGACTTTTTCCCCTGCTTTTGCAACATCTGTGAGCTTAGTTTTGGCACCTTTTGGTCCTTTGCAATGCACCTGATATAAATCCAGGCCATTTTCTTAGAGTCAGTAATTTCCCTAATTTTCTTTTTTTCTCCTCCAATTGCAAATCCTTTGATGTTGTATCCATTCCAGCGTGTTTGTAAGTCCTTCTTTTCTGTTTTGGCCTTCAGTGGGGATCAATTTTGGCAAGCTTTGCTGCATGTGCCTGCCCTTGCTGGCGTATGGCCTGCCTGCATTTTGATGGCTTTGAGTTTGGGAAAGATTTTTTCTTTTTTTTTTTTTTATTATTTTAGGTATTCATGCCATGTCCCTCATATCTTGCCCCCTAAGTTGTGTCTTCCTCCTTGACTTTTTCCCCTGCTTTTGCAACATCTGTGAGCTTAGTTTTGGCACCTTTTGGTCCTTTGCAATGCAGCTGATTTCCTCACAGCCTATTTTTTGAAGAGACTAAAATTCCCGATTTTCTGCTTTTTTCAATTGCAATTCATTTGAACCTATCTCCTTTCCAGAGTGTTTGTAAGCCTTTCTTTTGGGATTCGCAAGATTCCTTTTCCCTTCCTGAAAGGAAATTTCATTTCCTTTCGGGAAGGGAAAAGGAATCTTGCGATTTCATTGGGGAGCAATAGAGGAATCTTTGGTGCATGTCCCTGCACTTGATGGCAGGCCATGCCTTTTGATGGCTTTGACTTTGGGAAAGATTTTTTTCTTTTTTTGGTTGTTTTCGGAAGTGTTCATGCCATGTCCCTCATATGTTTCCCCCTAAGTTGTGTCTTCCTCCTTGACTTTTTCCCCTGCTTTTGCAACATCTGTGAGCTTAGTTTTGGCATCTTTTGGTCCTTTGCACTGCACCTGATAAACCCAGGCCATTTTCTTAGAGTCACTAAATTTCCCAATTTTTTTTTTTCTCCTCCAGTTGCAATTCCTTTGATGCTGTCTCCATTCCAGCGTGTTTGTAAGTCCTTCTTTTCTGTTTTGGCCTTCAGTGGGGATCAATTTTGGCAAGCTTTGCTGCATGTGCCTGCACTTGCTGGCGTATGGCCTGCCTGCATTTTGATGGCTTAGACTTTGGGAAAGATTTTTTCTTTTTTTTTTTTTTATTATTTTAAGTATTCATGCCATGTCCCTCACATCTTGCCCCCTAAGTTGTGTCTTCCTCCTTGACTTTTTCCCCTGCTTTTGCAACATCTGTGAGCTTAGTTTTGGCACCTTTGGTCCTTTGCACTGCACCTGATATAAACCCAGGCCATTTTGTTAGAGTCACTAAATTTCCCAATTTTTTTTTTTCTCCTCCAATTGCAATTCCTTTGATGCTGTCTCCATTCCAGCGTGTTTGTAAGTCCTTCTTTTCTGTTTTGGCCTTCAGTGGGGATCAATTTTGGCAAGCTTTGCTGCATGTGCCTGCCCTTGGTGGTGTATGGCCTGCCTGCCTTTTGATGGCTTTGACTTCGGGAAAGATTTTTTTCTTTTTTTGGTTGTTTTCTGAAGTGTTCATGCCATGTCCCTCATATCTTGCCCCCTAAGTTCTGTCTTCCTCCTTGACTTTTTACCCTGCTTTTGCAACATCTGTGAGCTTAGTTTTGGCATCTTTTGGTCCTTTGCACTGCACCTGATAAAACCCCAGGCCACTTTCTTAGAGTCGTTGAATTTCCCAAATTTTCTTTTTTTCTCCTCCAATTGCAATTCCTTTGATGTTGACTCCTTTCCAGCGTGTTTGTAGGTCTTTCTTTTCTGTTTTGGCCTTCAGTGGGGATCAATTTTGGCAAGCTTTGCTGCATGTGCCTGCCCTTGGTGGTGTATGGCCTGCCTGCATTTTGATGGCTTTGACTTTGGGAAAGATTTTTTCTTTTTTTTTTTTTTATTATTTTAAGTATTCATGCCATGTCCCTCACATCTTGCCCCCTAAGTTCTGTCTTCCTCCTTGACTTTTTCCCCTGCTTTTGCAACATCTGTGAGCTTAGTTTTGGCATCTTTTGGTCCTTTGCACTGCACCTGATATAAACCCAGGCCATTTTCTTAGAATCACTAAATTTCCCAAATTTTCTTTTTTTCTCATAGAAATTGAATTCCTTTCATGTTGTCTCCATTCCAGCGTGTTTGTAAGTCCTTCTTTTCTGTTTTGGCCTTCAGTGGGGATCAATTTTGGCAAGCTTTGCTGCATGTGCCTGCACTTGCTGGCCTATGGCCTGCCTGCATTTTGATGGCTTTGACTTTGGGAAAGATTTTTTCTTTTTTTTTTTTTTTTATTATTTTAAGTATTCATGCCATGTCCCTCACATCTTGCCCCCTAAGCTGTGTCTTCCTCCTTGACTTTTTCCCCTGCTTTTGCAACATCTGTGAGCTTAGTTTTGGCACCTTTTGGTCCTTTGCACTGCACCTGATATAAACCCAGGCCATTTTCTTAGAGTCACTACATTTCCCAATTTTTTTTTTTCTCCTCCAATTGCAATTCCTTTGATGCTGTCTCCATTCCAGCGTGTTTGTAAGTCCTTCTTTTCTGTTTTGGCCTTCAGTGGGGATCAATTTTGGCAAGCTTTGCTACATGTGCCTGCCCTTGGTGGTGTATGGCCTGCCTGCCTTTTGATGGCTTTGACTTTGGGAAAGATTTTTTTCTTTTTTTGGTTGTTTTCTGAAGTGTTCATGCCATGTCCCTCATATCTTGCCCCCTAAGTTGTGTCTTCCTCCTTGACTTTTTCCCATGCTTTTGCAACATCTGTGAGCTTAGTTTTGGCATCTTTTGGTCCTTTGCACTGCACCTGATAAAACCCCAGGCCACTTTCTTAGAGTCATTAAATTTCCCAAATTTTCTTTTTTTCTCCTCCAATTGCAATTCCTTTGATGTTGTCTCCATTCCAGCGTGTTTGTAGGTCCTTCTTTTCTGTTTTGGCCTTCAGTGGGGATCAATTTTGGCAAGCTTTGCTGCATGTGCCTGCCCTTGGTGGTGTATGGCCTGCCTGCATTTTGATGGCTTTGACTTTGGGAAAGATTTTTTCTTTTTTTTTTTTTTATTATTTTAAGTATTCATGCCATGTCCCTCACATCTTGCCCCCTAAGTTGTGTCTTCCTCCTTCACTTTTTCCCCTGCTTTTGCAACATCTGTGAGCTTAGTTTTGGCACCTTTTGGTCCTTTGCACTGCACCTGATAAAACCCAGGCCATTTTCTTAGAGTCACTAAATTTCCCAAATTTTCTTTTTTTCTCCTCCAATTGCAATTCCTTTGATGGTGTCTCCATTCCAGCGTGTTTGTAAGTCCTTCTTTTCTGTTTTGGCCTTCAGTGGGGATCAATTTTGGCAAGCTTTGCTGCATGTGCCTGCCCTTGCTGGCGTATGGCCTGCCTGCATTTTGATGGCTTTGACTTCGGGAAAGATTTTTTTTTTTTTTTTTTTTGTTATTTTAAGTATTCATGCCATGTCCCTCACATCTTGCCCCCTAAGTTGTGTCTTCCTCCTTGACTTTTTCCCCTGCTTTTGCAACATCTGTGAGCTTAGTTTTGGCACCTTTTTAGTCCTTTGCACCTGATATAAACCCAGGCCATTTTCTTAGAGTCACTAAATTTCCCAATTTTTTTTTTTCTCCTCCAATTGCAATTCCTTTGATGTTGTCTCCATTCCAGCGTGTTTGTAAGTCCTTCTTTTCTGTTTTGGCCTTCAGTGGGGATCAATTTTGGCAAGCTTTGCTGCATGTGCCTGCCCTTGGTGGTGTATGGCCTGCCTGCCTTTTGATGGCTTTGACTTCGGGAAAGATTTTTTTCTTTTTTTGGTTGTTTTCTGAAGTGTTCATGCCATGTCCCTCATATCTTGCCCCCCTAAGTTCTGTCTTCCTCCTTGACTTTTTACCCTGCTTTTGCAACATCTGTGAGCTTAGTTTTGGCATCTTTTGGTCCTTTGCACTGCACCTGATAAAACCCCAGGCCACTTTCTTAGAGTCATTAAATTTCCCAAATTTTCTTTTTTTCTCCTCCAATTGCAATTCCTTTGATGTTGACTCCTTTCCAGCGTGTTTGTAGGTCCTTCTTTTCTGTTTTGGCCTTCAGTGGGGATCAATTTTGGCAAGCTTTGCTGCATGTGCCTGCCCTTGGTGGTGTATGGCCTGCCTGCATTTTGATGGCTTTGACTTTGGGAAAGATTTTTTCTTTTTTATTTTTTTATTATTTTAAGTATTCATGCCATGTCCCTCACATCTTGCCCCCTAAGCTGTGTCTTCCTCCTTGACTTTTTCCCCTGCTTTTGCAACATCTGTGAGCTTAGTTTTGGCACCTTTTGGTCCTTTGCACTGCACCTGATATAAACCCAGGCCATTTTCTTAGAGTCACTAAATTTCCCAATTTTTTTTTTTCTCCTCCAATTGCAATTCCTTTGATGCTGTCTCCATTCCAGCGTGTTTGTAAGTCCTTCTTTTCTGTTTTGGCCTTCAGTGGGGATCAATTTTGGCAAGCTTTGCTACATGTGCCTGCCCTTGGTGGTGTATGGCCTGCCTGCCTTTTGATGGCTTTGACTTTGGGAAAGATTTTTTTCTTTTTTTGGTTGTTTTCTGAAGTGTTCATGCCATATCCCTCATATCTTGCCCCCTAAGTTCTGTCTTCCTCCTTCACTTTTTCCCCTGCTTTTGCAACGTCTGTGAGCTTAGTTTTGGCATCTTTTGGTCCTTTGCACTGCACCTGATAAAACCCCAGGCCACTTTCTTAGAGTCATTAAATTACCCAAATTTTCTTTTTTTCTCCTCCAATTGCAATTCCTTTGATGTTGTCTCCATTCCAGCGTGTTTGTAAGTCCTTCTTTTCTGTTTTGGCCTTCAGTGGGGATCAATTTTGGCAAGCTTTGCTGCATGTGCCTGCCCTTGGTGGTGTATGGCCTGCCTGCATTTTGATGGCTTTGACTTTGGGAAAGATTTTTTCTTTTTTTTTTTTTTTATTATTTTAAGTATTCATGCCATGTCCCTCACATCTTGCCCCCTAAGTTGTGTCTTCCTCCTTGTCTTTTTCCCCTGCTTTTGCAACATCTGTGAGCTTAGTTATGGCATCTTTTGGTCCTTTGCACTGCACCTGATATAAACCCAGGCCATTTTCTTAGAGTCACTAAATTTCCCAAATTTTCTTTTTTTCTCCTCCAATTGCAATTCCTTTGATGTTGTCTCCATTCCAGCCTGTTTGTAGGTCCTTCTTTTCTGTTTTGGCCTTCAGTGGGGATCAATTTTGGCAAGCTTTGCTGCATGTGCCTGCCCTTGGTGGTGTATGGCCTGCCTGCATTTTGATGGCTTTGACTTTGGGAAAGATGTTTTCTTTTTTTTTTTTTTTTTTTTTTTTTTGTTTTAAGTATTCATGCCATGTCCCTCATATCTTGCCCCCTAAGTTGTGTCTTCCTCCTTGACTTTTTCCCCTGCTTTTGCAACATCTGTGAGCTTAGTTTTGGCACCTTTTGGTCCTTTGCAATGCAGCTGATTTTCTCACAGCCTATTTTTTGCAGAGACTAAAATTCCCGATTTTCTGCTTTTTTCAATTGCATTTCATTTGAACCTATCTCCTTTCCAGAGTGTTTGTAAGCCTTTCTTTTGGGATTCGCAAGATTCCTTTTCCCTTCCCGAAAGGAAATTTCATTTCCTTTCAAGAAGGGAAAAGGAATCTTGTGATTTCAATGGGGACCAATAGAGGAATCTTTGGTGCATGTCCCTGCACTTGATGGCAGGCCATGGTTTTTGATGACTTTGACTTTGGGAAAGATTTTTTTCTTTTTTTGGTTGTTTACTGAAGTGTTCATGCCATGTCCCTCACATCTTGCCCCCTAAGTTGTGTCTTCCTCCTTGACTTTTTCCCCTGCTTTTGCAACATCTGTGAGCTTAGTTTTGGCACCTTTTGGTCCTTTGCAATGCACCTGATATAAACCCAGGCCATTTTTTTAGAGTCAGTAATTTCCCAAATTTTCTTTTTTTCTCCTCCAATTGCAAATCCTTTGATGTTGTCTCCATTCCAGCGTGTTTGTAAGTCCTTCTTTTCTTTTTTGGCCTTCAGTGGGGATCAATTTTGGAAAACTTTGCTGCATGTGCCTGCCCTTGGTGGCGTATGGCCTGCCTGCATTTTGATGGCTTTGACTTTGGGAAAGATTTTTTCTTTTTTTTTTTTATTATATTAAGTATTCATGCCATGTCCCTCACATCTTGCACCCTAAGTTGTGTCTTCTTCCTTGTCTTTTTCCCCTGCTTTTGCAACATCTGTGAGCTTAGTTTTGGCACCTTTTGGTCCTTTGCACTGCACCTGGTATAAACCCAGGCCATTTTCTTTGAATCACTAACTTACCCAAATTTTCTTTTTTTCTCATAGAAATTGAATTCCTTTCATGTTGTCTCCATTCCAGCGTGTTTGTAAGTCCTTCTTTTCTGTTTATGCCTTCAGTGGGGATCAATTTTGGCAAGCTTTGCTGCATGTGCCTGCCCTTGGTGGCGTATGGCCTGCCTGCATTTTGATGGCTTTGACTTTGGGAAAGATTTTTTCTTTTTTTTTTTTTTTTTGTTTTAAGTATTCATGCCATGTCCCTCATATCTTACTCCCTAAGTTGTGTCTTCCTCCTTCACTTTTTCCCCTGCTTTTGCAACATCTGTGAGCTTAGTTTTGGCACCTTTTGGTCCTTTGCATTGCACCTGATATAAACCCCAGGCCACTTTCTAAGAGTCATAAATTTCCCAAATTTTCTTTTTTTCTCCTCCAATTGCAATTCCTTTGATGGTGTCTCCATTCCAGCGTGTTTGTAAGTCCTTCTTTTCTGTTTTGGCCTTCAGTGGGGATCAATTTTGGCAAGCTTTGCTGCATGTGCCTGCACTTGCTGGCCTATGGCCTGCCTGCATTTTGATGGCTTTGACTTTGGGAAAGATTTTTTTTTTTTTTTTTTTTTTTGTTTTAAGTAATTATGCCATGTCCCTCATATCTTGCTCCCTCAGTTGTGTCTTCCTCCTTGACTTTTTCCCCTGCTTTTGCAACATCTGTGAGCTTAGTTTTGGCACCTATTGGTCCTTTGCAATGCACCTGATATAAACCCAGGCCATTTTTTTAGAGTCAGTAATTTCCCAAATTTTCTTTTTTTCTCCTCCAATTGCAATTCCTTTGATGTTGTCTCCATTCCAGCGTGTTTGTAAGTCCTTCTTTTCTGTTTTGGCCTTCAGTGGGGATCAATTTTGGCAAGCTTTGCTGCATGTGCCTGCCCTTGGTGGTGTATGGCCTGCCTGCCTTATGATGGCTTTGACTTCGGGAAAGATTTTTTCTTTTTTTGGTTGTTTTCTGAAGTGTTCATGCCATGTCCCTCATATCTTGCCCCCCTAAGTTCTGTCTTCCTCCTTGACTTTTTACCCTGCTTTTGCAACATCTGTGAGCTTAGTTTTGGCACCTTTTGGTCCTTTGCACTGCACCTGATAAAACCCCAGGCCACTTTCTTAGAGTCATTAAATTTCCCAAATTTTCTTTTTTTCTCCTCCAATTGCAATTCCTTTGATGTTGACTCCTTTCCAGCGTGTTTGTAGGTCCTTCTTTTCTGTTTTGGCCTTCAGTGGGGATCAATTTTGGCAAGCTTTGCTGCATGTGCCTGCCCTTGGTGGTGTATGGCCTGCCTGCATTTTGATGGCTTTGACTTTGGGAAAGATTTTTTTCTTTTTTTGGTTGTTTTCTGAAGTGTTCATGCCATGTCCCTCACATCTTGCCCCCTAAGCTGTGTCTTCCTCCTTGACTTTTTCCCCTGCTTTTGCAACATCTGTGAGCTTAGTTTTGGCACCTTTTGGTCCTTTGAACTGCACCTGATATAAACCCAGGCCATTTTCTTAGAGTCACTAAATTTCCTAATTTTTTTTTTTCTCCTCCAATTGCAATTCCTTTGATGCTGTCTCCATTCCAGCGTGTTTGTAAGTCCTTCTTTTCTGTTTTGGCCTTCAGTGGGGATCAGTTTTGGTAAGCTTTGCTACATGTGCCTGCCCTTGGTGGCGTATGGCCTGCCTGCATTTTGATGGCTTTGACTTTGGGAAAGATTTTTTTCTTTTTTTGGTTGTTTTCTGAAGTGTTCATGCCATATCCCTCATATCTTGCCCCCTAAGTTCTGTCTTCTTCCTTCACTTTTTACCCTGCTTTTGCAACATCTGTGAGCTTAGTTTTGGCATCTTTTGGTCCTTTGCACTGCACCTGATAAAACCCCAGGCCACTTTCTTAGAGTCATTAAATTTCCCAAATTTTCTTTTTTTCTCCTCCAATTGCAATTCCTTTGATGTTGTCTCCATTCCAGCGTGTTTGTAGGTCCTTCTTTTCTGTTTTGGCCTTCAGTGGGGATCAATTTTGGCAAGCTTTGCTGCATGTGCCTGCCCTTGGTGGTGTATGGCCTGCCTGCATTTTGATGGCTTTGACTTTGGGAAAGATTTTTTCTTTTTTTTTTTTTTTATTATTTTAAGTATTCATGCCATGTCCCTCACATCTTGCCCCCTAAGTTGTGTCTTCCTCCTTGACTTTTTCCCCTGCTTTTGCAACATCTGTGAGCTTAGTTTTGGCACCTTTTGGTCCTTTGCAATGCAGCTGATTTCCTCACAGCCTATTTTTTGTAGAGACTAAAATTCCCGATTTTCTGCTTTTTTCACTTGCATTTCATTTGAACCTATCTCCTTTCCAGTGTGTTTGTAAGCCTTTCTTTTGGGATTCGCAAGATTCCTTTTCCCTTCCCAAAAGGAAATTTCATTTCCTTTCAAGAAGGGAAAAGGAATCTTGTGATTTCAATGGGGACCAATAGAGGAATCTTTGGTGCATGTCCCTGCACTTGATGGCAGGCAATGGTTTTTGATGACTTTGACTTTGGGAAAGATTTTTTTCTTTTTTTGGTTGTTTTCTGAAGTGTTCATGCCATGTCCCTCACATCTTGCCCCCTAAGTTGTGTCTTCCTCCTTGACTTTTTCCCCTGCTTTTGCAACATCTGTGAGCTTAGTTTTGGCACCTTTTGGTCCTTTGCAATGCACCTGATATAAACCCAGGCCATTTTTTTAGTGTCAGTAATTTCCCTAATTTTCTTTTTTTCTCCTCCAATTGCAAATCCTTTGATGTTGTCTCCATTCCAGCGTGTTTGTAAGTCCTTCTTTTCTTTTTTGGCTTTCAGTGGGGATCAATTTTGGAAAACTTTGCTGCATGTGCCTGCCCTTGGTGGCGTATGGCCTGCCTGCATTTTGATGGCTTTGACTTTGGGAAAGATTTTTTTTTTTTTTTTTTATTATTTTAAGTATTCATGCCATGTCCCTCACATCTTGCACCCTAAGTTGTGTCTTCTTCCTTGTCTTTTTCCCCTGCTTTTGCAACATCTGTGAGCTTAGTTTTGGCACCTTTTGGTCCTTTGCACTGCACCTGGTATAAACACAGGCCATTTTCTTTGAATCACTAACTTACCCAAATTTTCTTTTTTTCTCATAGAAATTGAATTCCTTTCATGTTGTCTCCATTCCAGCGTGTTTGTAAGTCCTTCTTTTCTGTTTTAGCCTTCAGTGGGGATCAATTTTGGCAAGCTTTGCTGCATGTGCCTGCACTTGCTGGCCTATGGCCTGCCTGCATTTTGATGGCTTTGACTTTGGGAAAGATTTTTTCTTTTTTTTTTTTTTATTATTTTAAGTATTCATGCCATGTCCCTCACATCTTGCCCCCTAAGTTGTGTCTTCCTCCTTGACTTTTTCCCCTGCTTTTGCAACATCTGTGAGCTTAGTTTTGGCACCTTTTGGTCCTTTGCACTGCACCTGATATAAACCCAGGCCATTTTCTTAGAGTCACTAAATTTCCCAAAGTTTTTTTTTTTCTCCTCCAATTGCAATTCCTTTGATGCTGTCTCCATTCCAGCGTGTTTGTAAGTCCTTCTTTTCTGTTTTGGCCTTCAGTGGGGATCAATTTTGGCAAGCTTTGCTGCATGTGCCTGCCCTTGGTGGTGTATGGCCTGCTTGCATTTTGATGGCTTTGACTTTGGGAAAGGTTTTTTCTTTTTTTTATTTTTATTTTTTTAAGTATTCTTGCCATGTCCCTCATATCTTTCTCCCTAAGTTCTGTCTTCCTCCTTGACTTTTTCCCCTGCTTTTGCTACATCTGTGAGCTTGGTTTTGGCACCTTTTGGTCCTTTGCAATGCAGCTGATTTCCTCACAGCCTATTTTTTGAAGAGACTAAAATTCCCGATTTTCTGCTTTTTTCAATTGCATTTCATTTGAACCTATCTCCTTTCCAGAGTGTTTGTAAGCCTTTCTTTTGGGATTCGCAAGATTCCTTTTCCCTTCCCGAAAGGAAATTTCATTTCCTTTCGGGAAGGGAAAAGGAATCTTGCGATTTCAATGGGGACCAATAGAGGAATCTTTGGTGCATGTCCCTGCACTTGATGGCAGGCCATGCCTTTTGATGGCTTTGACTTTGGGAAAGATTTTTTTCTTTTTTTGGTTGTTTTCTGAAGTGTTCATGCCATGTCCCTCACATCTTGCCCCCTAAGTTGTGTCTTCCTCCTTGTCTTTTTCCCCGGCTTTTGCAACATCTGTGAGCTTGGTTTTGGCACCTTTTGGTCCTTTGCACTGCACCTGATATAAACCCAGGCCATTTTCTTAGAATCACTAACTTACCCAAATTTTCTTTTTTTCTCATAGAAATTGAATTACTTTCATGTTGTCTCCATTCCAGCGTGTTTGTAAGTCCTTCTTTTCTGTTTTGGCCTTCAGTGGGGATCAATTTTGGCAAGCTTTGCTGCATGTGCCTGCCCTTGGTGGTGTATGGCCTGCCTGCCTTTTGATGGCTTAGACTTTGGGAAAGATTTTTTTCTTTTTTTGGTTGTTTTCTGAAGTGTTCTTGCCATGTCCCTCATATCTTGCCCCCTAAGTTCTGTCTTCCTCCTTGACTTTTTCCCCTGCTTTTGCAACATCTGTGAGCTTAGTTTTGGCATCTTTTGGTCCTTTGCACTGCACCTGATAAAACCCCAGGCCACTTTCTTAGAGTCATTAAATTTCCCAAATTTTCTTTTTTTCTCCTCCAATTGCAATTCCTTTGATGTTGACTCCTTTCCAGCGTGTTTGTAGGTCCTTCTTTTTAGTTTTGGCCTTCAGTGGGGATCAATTTTGGCAAGCTTTGCTGCATGTGCCTGCCCTTGGTGGTGTATGGCCTGCCTGCATTTTGATGGCTTTGACTTTGGGAAAGATTTTTTCTTTTTTTTTTTTTTATTATTTTAAGTATTCATGCCATGTCCCTCACATCTTGCCCCCTAAGTTGTGTCTTCCTCCTTGTCTTTTTCCCCTGCTTTTGCAACATCTGTGAGCTTAGTTTTGGTACCTTTTGGTCCTTTGCACTGCACCTGATATAAACCCAGGCCATTTTCTTAGAATCACTAAATTTCCCAAATTTTCTTTTTTTCTCATAGAAATTGAATTCCTTTCATGTTGTCTCCATTCCAGCGTGTTTGTAAGTCCTTCTTTTCTGTTTTGGCCTTCAGTGGGGATCAATTTTGGCAAGCTTTGCTGCATGTGCCTGCACTTGCTGGCCTATGGCCTGCCTGCATTTTGATGGCTTTGACTTTGGGAAAGATTTTTTCTTTTTTTTTTTTTTTATTATTTTAAGTATTCATGCCATGTCCCTCATATCTTGCCCCCTAAGTTGTGTCTTCCTCCTTGACTTTTTCCCCTGCTTTTGCAACATCTGTGAGCTTAGTTTTGGCACCTTTTTGGTCCTTTGCACCTGATATAAACCCAGGCCGTTTTCTTAGACTCACTAATTTTCCCAATTTTTTTTTTTCTCCTCCAATTGCAATTCCTTTGATGTTGTCTCCATTCCAGCGTGTTTGTAAGTCCTTCTTTTCTGTTTTGGCCTTCAGTGGGGATCAATTTTGGCAAGCTTTGCTGCATGTGCCTGCCCTTGGTGGCGTATGGCCTGCCTGCCTTTTGATGGCTTTGACTTCGGGAAAGTTTTTTTTCTTTTTTTGGTTGTTTTCTGGAGTGTTCATGCCATGTCCCTCATATCTTGCCCCCTAAGTTGTGTCTTCCTCCTTGACTTTTTACCCTGCTTTTGCAACATCTGTGAGCTTAGTTTTTGCATCTTTTGGTCCTTTGCACTGCACCTGATAAAACCCCAGGCCACTTTCTTAGAGTCATTAAATTTCCCAAATTTTCTTTTTTTCTTCTCCATTTGCAATTCCTTTGATGGTATCTCCATTCCAGCATGTTTGTAGGTCCTTCTTTTCTGTTTTGGCCTTCAGTGGGGATCAATTTTGGCAAGCTTTGCTGCATGTGCCTGCCCTTGGTGGTGTATGGCCTGCCTGCATTTTGATGGCTTTGACTTTGGGAAAGATTTTTTCCTTTTTTTTTTTCTTTTTTGTTTTAAGTATTCATGCCATGTCCTTCACATCTTGCCCCCTAAGTTGTGTCTTCCTCCTTCACTTTTTCCCCTGCTTTTGCAACATCTGTGAGCTTAGTTTTGGCACCTTTTGGTCCTTTGCACTGCACCTATTATAAACCCAGGCCATTTTCTTAGAGTCACTAAATTTCACAAATTTTCTTTTTTTCTCCTCCAATTGCAAATCCTTTGATGGTGTCTCCATTCCAGCGTGTTTGTAAGTCCTTCTTTTCTGTTTTGGCCTTAAGTGGGGATCAATTTTGGCAAGCTTTGCTGCATGTGCCTGCACTTGCTGGCGTATGGCCTGCCTGCATTTTGATGGCTTTGACTTTGGGAAAGATTTTTTCTTTTTTTTTTTTTTTTTATTATTTTAAGTATTCATGCCATGTCCCTCACATCTTGCCCCCTAAGTTGTGTCTTCCTCCTTGACTTTTTCCCCTGCTTTTGCAACATCTGTGACCTTAGTTTTGGCACCTTTTGGTCCTTTGCACTGCACCTGATATAAACCCAAGCCATTTTATTAGAATCACTAACTTACCAAAATTTTCTTTTTTTCCCATAGAAATTGAATTCCTTTCATGTTGTCTCCATTCCAGCGTGTTTGTGAGTCCTTCTTTTCGGTTTTGGCCTTCAGTGGGGATCAATTTTGGCAAGCTTTGCTGCATGTGCCTGCCCTTGGTGGTGTATGGCCTGCTTGCATTTTGATGGCTTTGACTTTGGGAAAGGTTTTTTCTTTTTTTTTTTTAATTATTTTAAGTATTCTTGCCATGTCCCTCATATCTTGCTCCCTAAGTTCTGTCTTCCTCCTTCACTTTTTCCCCTGCTTTTGCAACATCTGTGAGCTTAGTTTTTGCATCTTTTGGTCCTTTGCACTGCACCTGATATAAACCCAGGCCATTTTCTTAGAGTCACTAAATTTCCCAAATTATCTTTTTATCTCCTCCAATTGCAATTCCTTTGATGTTGACTCCTTTCCAGCGTGTTTGTAAGTCCTTCTTTTCTGTTTTGGCCTTCAGTGGGGATCAGTTTTGGCAAACTTTGCTGCATGTGCCTGCCCTTGCTGGCGTATGGCCTTCCTGCATTTTGATGGCTTTGACTTTGGGAAAGATTTTTTCTTTTTTTTTTTTTTATTATTTTAAGTATTCATGCCATGTCCCTCACATCTTGCCCCCTAAGTTGTGTCTTCCTCCTTGTCTTTTTCCCCTGCTTTTGCAACATCTGTGAGCTTAGTTTTGGCACCTTTTGGTCCTTTGCACTGCACCTGATATAAACCCAGGCCATTTTCTTAGAATCACTAAATTTCCCAAATTTTCTTTTTTTCTCATAGAAATTGAATTCCTTTCATGTTCTCTCCATTCCAGCGTGTTTGTAAGTCCTTCTTTTCTGTTTTGGCCTTCAGTGGGGATCAATTTTGGCAAGCTTTGCTGCATGTGCCTGCACTTGCTGGCCTCTGGCCTGCCTGCATTTTGATGGCTTTGACTTTGGGAAAGATTTTTTCTTTTTTTTTTTTTTTTTTGTTTTAAGTATTCATGCCATGTCCCTCATATCTTGCCCCCTAAGTTGTGTCTTCCTCCTTGACTTTTTCCCCTGCTTTTGCAACATCTGTGAGCTTAGTTTTGGCACCTTTTTGGTCCTTTGCAGCTGATATAAACCCAGGCCGTTTTCTTAGACTCACTAATTTTCCCAATTTTTTTTTTTCTCCTCCAATTGCAGTTCCTTTGATGCTGTCTCCATTCCAGCGTGTTTGTAAGTCCTTCTTTTCTGTTTTGGCCTTCAGTGGGGATCAATTTTGGCAAGCTTTGCTGCATGTGCCTGCCCTTGGTGGCGTATGGCCTGCCTGCCTTTTGATGGCTTTGACTTCGGGAAAGATTTTTTTCTTTTTTTGGTTGTTTTCTGAAGTGTTCATGCCATGTCCCTCATATCTTGCCCCCTAAGTTGTGTCTTCCTCCTTGACTTTTTCCCCTGCTTTTGCAACATCTGTGACCTTAGTTTTGGCACCTTTTGGTCCTTTGCACTGCACCTGATATAAACCCAGGCCATTTTATTAGAATCACTAACTTACCAAAATTTTCTTTTTTTCTCATAGAAATTGAATTCCTTTCATGTTGTCTCCATTCCAGCGTGTTTGTGAGTCCTTCTTTTCGGTTTTGGCCTTCAGTGGGGATCAATTTTGGCAAGCTTTGCTGCATGTGCCTGCACTTGCTGGCCTATGGCCTGCCTGCATTTTGATGGCTTTGACTTTGGGAAAGATTTTTTCTTTTTTTTTTTTTTATTATTTTAAGTATTCATGCCATGTCCCTCACATCTTGCCCCCTAAGTTGTGTCTTCCTCCTTGTCTTTTTCCCCTGCTTTTGCAACATCTGTGAGCTTAGTTTTGGCACCTTTTGGTCCTTTGCACTGCACCTGATATAAATCCAGGCCATTTTCTTAGAGTCACTAAATTTCCCAATTTTTTTTTTTCTCCTCCAATTGCAATTCCTTTGATGCTGTCTCCATTCCAGCGTGTTTGTAAGTCCTTCTTTTCTGTTTTGGCCTTCAGTGGGGATCAATTTTGGCAAGCTTTGCTGCATGTGCCTGCCCTTGGTGGTGTATGTCCTGCTTGCATTTTGATGGCTTTGACTTTGGGAAAGGTTTTTTCTTTTTTTTTTTTTTATTATTTTAAGTATTCATGCCATGTCCCTAGTATCTTGCCCCCTAAGTTGTGTCTTCCTCCTTGACTTTTTCCCCTGCTTTTGCTACATCTGTGAGCTTGGTTTTTGCACCTTTTGGTCCTTTGCAATGCAGCTGATATCCTCACAGCCTATTTTTTGAAGAGACTAAAATTCCCGATTTTCTGCTTTTTTCAACTGCATTTCATTTGAACCTATCTCCTTTCCAGAGTGTTTGTAAGCCTTTC
The DNA here is from genome assembly GCA_021963965.1 of Artemisiospiza belli. Taxonomy (NCBI): domain Eukaryota; kingdom Metazoa; phylum Chordata; class Aves; order Passeriformes; family Passerellidae; genus Artemisiospiza; species Artemisiospiza belli. Next base: position 61,787 of record JAKDEW010000800.1, read on the forward strand.
TTTTGGGATTCGCAAGATTCCTTTTCCCTTCCCGAAAGGAAATTTCATTTCCTTTCGGGAAGGGAAAAGGAATCTTGCGATTTCAATGGGGACCAATAGAGGAATCTTTGGTGCATGTCCCTGCACTTGATGGCAGGCCATGCCTTTTGATGGCTTTGACTTTGGGAAAGATTTTTTTCTTTTTTTGGTTGTTTTCTGAAGTGTTCATGCCATGTCCCTCACATCTTGCCCCCTAAGTTGTGTCTTCCTCCTTGTCTTTTTCCCCTGCTTTTGCAACATCTGTGAGCTTAGTTTTGGTACCTTTTGGTCCTTTGCACTGCACCTGATATAAACCCAGGCCATTTTCTTAGAATCACTAAATTTCCCAAATTTTCTTTTTTTCTCATAGAAATTGAATTCCTTTCATGTTGTCTCCATTCCAGCGTGTTTGTAAGTCCTTCTTTTCTGTTTTGGCCTTCAGTGGGGATCAATTTTGGCAAGCTTTGCTGCATGTGCCTGCACTTGCTGGCCTATGGCCTGCCTGCATTTTGATGGCTTTGACTTTGGGAAATATTTTTTCTTTTTTTTTTTTTTTTATTATTTTAAGTATTCATGCCATGTCCCTCATATCTTGCCCCCTAAGTTGTGTCTTCCTCCTTGACTTTTTCCCCTGCTTTTGCAACATCTGTGAGCTTAGTTTTGGCACCTTTTTGGTCCTTTGCACCTGATATAAACCCAGGCCGTTTTCTTAGACTCACTAATTTTCCCCAATTTTTTTTTTTCTCCTCCAATTGCAATTCCTTTGATGTTGTCTCCATTCCAGCGTGTTTGTAAGTCCTTCTTTTCTGTTTTGGCCTTCAGTGGGGATCAATTTTGGCAAGCTTTGCTGCATGTGCCTGCCCTTGGTGGCGTATGGCCTGCCTGCCTTTTGATGGCTTTGACTTCGGGAAAGATTTTTTTCTTTTTTTGGTTGTTTTCTGAAGTGTTCATGCCATGTCCCTCATATCTTGCCCCCTAAGTTGTGTCTTCCTCCTTGACTTTTTACCCTGCTTTTGCAACATCTGTGAGCTTAGTTTTTGCATCTTTTGGTCCTTTGCACTGCACCTGATAAAACCCCAGGCCACTTTCTTAGAGTCATTAAATTTCCCAAATTTTCTTTTTTTCTTCTCCATTTGCAATTCCTTTGATGGTATCTCCATTCCAGCATGTTTGTAGGTCCTTCTTTTCTGTTTTGGCCTTCAGTGGGGATCAATTTTGGCAAGCTTTGCTGCATGTGCCTGCCATTGGTGGTGTATGGCCTGCCTGCATTTTGATGGCTTTGACTTTGGGAAAGATTTTTTCCTTTTTTTTTTTCTTTTTTGTTTTAAGTATTCATGCCATGTCCTTCACATCTTGCCCCCTAAGTTGTGTCTTCCTCCTTCACTTTTTCCCCTGCTTTTGCAACATCTGTGAGCTTAGTTTTGGCACCTTTTGGTCCTTTGCACTGCACCTATTATAAACCCAGGCCATTTTCTTAGAGTCACTAAATTTCACAAATTTTCTTTTTTTCTCCTCCAATTGCAATTCCTTTGATGGTGTCTCCATTCCAGCGTGTTTGTAAGTCCTTCTTTTCTGTTTTGGCCTTAAGTGGGGATCAATTTTGGCAAGCTTTGCTGCATGTGCCTGCACTTGCTGGCGTATGGCCTGCCTGCATTTTGATGGCTTTGACTTTGGGAAAGATTTTTTCTTTCTTTTTTTTTTTTATTATTTTAAGTATTCATGCCATGTCCCTCACATCTTGCCCCCTAAGTTGTGTCTTCCTCCTTGACTTTTTCCCCTGCTTTTGCAACATCTGTGAGCTTAGTTTTGGCACCTTTTGGTCCTTTGCACTGCACCTGATATAAACCCAAGCCATTTTATTAGAATCACTAACTTACCAAAATTTTCTTTTTTTCCCATAGAAATTGAATTCCTTTCATGTTGTCTCCATTCCAGCGTGTTTGTGAGTCCTTCTTTTCGGTTTTGGCCTTCAGTGGGGATCAATTTTGGCAAGCTTTGCTGCATGTGCCTGCCCTTGGTGGTGTATGGCCTGCTTGCATTTTGATGGCTTTGACTTTGGGAAAGGTTTTTTCTTTTTTTTTTTTAATTATTTTAAGTATTCTTGCCATGTCCCTCATATCTTGCTCCCTAAGTTCTGTCTTCCTCCTTCACTTTTTCCCCTGCTTTTGCAACATCTGTGAGCTTAGTTTTTGCATCTTTTGGTCCTTTGCACTGCACCTGATATAAACCCAGGCCATTTTCTTAGAGTCACTAAATTTCCCAAATTATCTTTTTATCTCCTCCAATTGCAATTCCTTTGATGTTGACTCCTTTCCAGCGTGTTTGTAAGTCCTTCTTTTCTGTTTTGGCCTTCAGTGGGGATCAGTTTTGGCAAACTTTGCTGCATGTGCCTGCCCTTGCTGGCGTATGGCCTTCCTGCATTTTGATGGCTTTGACTTTGGGAAAGATTTTTTCTTTTTTTTTTTTTTATTATTTTAAGTATTCATGCCATGTCCCTCACATCTTGCCCCCTAAGTTGTGTCTTCCTCCTTGTCTTTTTCCCCTGCTTTTGCAACATCTGTGAGCTTAGTTTTGGCACCTTTTGGTCCTTTGCACTGCACCTGATATAAACCCAGGCCATTTTCTTAGAATCACTAAATTTCCCAAATTTTCTTTTTTTCTCATAGAAATTGAATTCCTTTCATGTTGTCTCCATTCCAGCGTGTTTGTAAGTCCTTCTTTTCTGTTTTGGCCTTCAGTGGGGATCAATTTTGGCAAGCTTTGCTGCATGTGCCTGCACTTGCTGGCCTCTGGCCTGCCTGCATTTTGATGGCTTTGACTTTGGGAAAGATTTTTTCTTTTTTTTTTTTTTTTTTGTTTTAAGTATTCATGCCATGTCCCTCATATCTTGCCCCCTAAGTTGTGTCTTCCTCCTTGACTTTTTCCCCTGCTTTTGCAACATCTGTGAGCTTAGTTTTGGCACCTTTTTGGTCCTTTGCAGCTGATATAAACCCAGGCCGTTTTCTTAGACTCACTAATTTTCCCAATTTTTTTTTTTCTCCTCCAATTGCAATTCCTTTGATGCTGTCTCCATTCCAGCGTGTTTGTAAGTCCTTCTTTTCTGTTTTGGCCTTCAGTGGGGATCAATTTTGGCAAGCTTTGCTGCATGTGCCTGCCCTTGGTGGCATATGGCCTGCCTGCCTTTTGATGGCTTTGACTTCGGGAAAGATTTTTTTCTTTTTTTGGTTGTTTTCTGAAGTGTTCATGCCATGTCCCTCATATCTTGCCCCCTAAGTTGTGTCTTCCTCCTTGACTTTTTCCCCTGCTTTTGCAACATCTGTGACCTTAGTTTTGGCACCTTTTGGTCCTTTGCACTGCACCTGATATAAACCCAGGCCATTTTCTTAGAGTCACTAAATTTCCCAAATTTTCTTTTTTTCTCCTCCAATTGCAATTCCTTTGATGCTGTCTCCATTCCAGCGTGTTTGTAAGTCCTTCTTTTCTGTTTTGGCCTTCAGTGGGGATCAATTTTGGCAAACTTTGCTGCATGTGCCTGCACTTGCTGGCGTATGGCCTGCCTGCATTTTGATGGCTTTGACTTTGGGAAAGATTTTTTCTTTTTTTTTTTTTTTTTTGGTTTAAGTATTCATGCCATGTCCCTCATATCTTGCCCCCTAAGTTGTGTCTTCCTCCTTCACTTTTTCCCCTGCTTTTGCAACATCTGTGAGCTTAGTTTTGGCACCTTTTGGTCCTTTGCACTGCACCTATGATAAACCCAGGCCATTTTCTTAGAGTCACTAAATTTCACAAATTTTCTTTTTTTCTCCTCCAATTGCAAATCCTTTGATGGTGTCTCCATTCCAGCGTGTTTGTAAGTCCTTCTTTTCTGTTTTGGCCTTAAGTGGGGATCAATTTTGGCAAGCTTTGCTGCATGTGCCTGCACTTGCTGGCGTATGGCCTGCCTGCATTTTGATGGCTTTGACTTTGGGAAAGATTTTTTCTTTTTTTTTTTTTTTTATTATTTTAAGTATTCATGCCATGTCCCTCACATCTTGCCCCCTAAGTTGTGTCTTCCTCCTTGACTTTTTCCCCTGCTTTTGCAACATCTGTGACCTTAGTTTTGGCACCTTTTGGTCCTTTGCACTGCACCTGATATAAACCCAGGCCATTTTATTAGAATCACTAACTTACCAAAATTTTCTTTTTTTCTCATAGAAATTGAATTCCTTTCATGTTGTCTCCATTCCAGCGTGTTTGTGAGTCCTTCTTTTCGGTTTTGGCCTTCAGTGGGGATCAATTTTGGCAAGCTTTGCTGCATGCGCCTGCACTTGCTGGCCTATGGCCTGCCTGCATTTTGATGGCTTTGACTTTGGGAAAGATTTTTTCTTTTTTTTTTTTTTATTATTTTAAGTATTCATGCCATGTCCCTCACATCTTGCCCCCTAAGTTGTGTCTTCCTCCTTGTCTTTTTCCCCTGCTTTTGCAACATCTGTGAGCTTAGTTTTGGCACCTTTTGGTCCTTTGCACTGCACCTGATATAAATCCAGGCCATTTTCTTAGAGTCACTAAATTTCCCAATTTTTTTTTTTCTCCTCCAATTGCAATTCCTTTGATGCTGTCTCCATTCCAGCGTGTTTGTAAGTCCTTCTTTTCTGTTTTGGCCTTCAGTGGGGATCAATTTTGGCAAGCTTTGCTGCATGTGCCTGCCCTTGGTGGTGTATGTCCTGCTTGCATTTTGATGGCTTTGACTTTGGGAAAGGTTTTTTCTTTTTTTTTTTTTTATTATTTTAAGTATTCTTGCCATGTCCCTCATATCTTGCTCCCTAAGTTCTGTCTTCCTCCTTCACTTTTTCCCCTGCTTTTGCAACATCTGTGAGCTTAGTTTTTGCATCTTTTGGTCCTTTGCACTGCACCTGATATAAACCCAGGCCATTTTCTTAGAGTCACTAAATTTCCCAAATTTTCTTTTTATCTCCTCCAATTGCAATTCCTTTGATGTTGACTCCTTTCCAGCGTGTTTGTAAGTCCTTCTTTTCTGTTTTGGCCTTCAGTGGGGATCAGTTTTGGCAAACTTTGCTGCATGTGCCTGCCCTTGCTGGCGTATGGCCTTCCTGCATTTTGATGGCTTTGACTTTGGGAAAGATTTTTTCTTTTTTTTTTTTTTTATTATTTTAAGTATTCATGCCATGTCCCTAGTATCTTGCCCCCTAAGTTGTGTCTTCCTCCTTGACTTTTTCCCCTGCTTTTGCTACATCTGTGAGCTTGGTTTTTGCACCTTTTGGTCCTTTGCAATGCAGCTGATATCCTCACAGCCTATTTTTTGAAGAGACTAAAATTCCCGATTTTCTGCTTTTTTCAACTGCATTTCATTTGAACCTATCTCCTTTCCAGAGTGTTTGTAAGCCTTTCTTTTGGGATTCGCAAGATTCCTTTTCCCTTCCCGAAAGGAAATTTCATTTCCTTTCGGGAAGGGAAAAGGAATCTTGCGATTTCAATGGGGACCAATAGAGGAATCTTTGGTGCATGTCCCTGCACTTGATGGCAGGCCATGCCTTTTGATGGCTTTGACTTTGGGGAAAGATTTTTTTCTTTTTTTGGTTGTTTTCTGAAGTGTTCATGCCATGTCCCTCACATCTTGCCCCCTAAGTTGTGTCTTTCTCCTTGTCTTTTTCCCCTGCTTTTGCAACATCTGTGAGCTTAGTTTTGGTACCTTTTGGTCCTTTGCACTGCACCTGATATAAACCCAGGCCATTTTCTTAGAATCACTAAATTTCCCAAATTTTCTTTTTTTCTCATAGAAATTGAATTCCTTTCATGTTGTCTCCATTCCAGCGTGTTTGTAAGTCCTTCTTTTCTGTTTTGGCCTTCAGTGGGGATCAATTTTGGCAAGCTTTGCTGCATGTGCCTGCACTTGCTGGCCTATGGCCTGCCTGCATTTTGATGGCTTTGACTTTGGGAAAGATTTTTTCTTTTTTTTTTTTTTTATTATTTTAAGTATTCATGCCATGTCCCTCATATCTTGCCCCCTAAGTTGTGTCTTCCTCCTTGACTTTTTCCCCTGCTTTTGCAACATCTGTGAGCTTAGTTTTGGCACCTTTTTGGTCCTTTGCACCTGATATAAACCCAGGCCGTTTTCTTAGACTCACTAATTTTCCCAATTTTTTTTTTTCTCCTCCAATTGCAATTCCTTTGATGTTGTCTCCATTCCAGCGTGTTTGTAAGTCCTTCTTTTCTGTTTTGGCCTTCAGTGGGGATCAATTTTGGCAAGCTTTGCTGCATGTGCCTGCCCTTGGTGGCGTATGGCCTGCCTGCCTTTTGATGGCTTTGACTTCGGGAAAGATTTTTTTCTTTTTTTGGTTGTTTTCTGAAGTGTTCATGCCATGTCCCTCATATCTTGCCCCCTAAGTTGTGTCTTCCTCCTTGACTTTTTACCCTGCTTTTGCAACATCTGTGAGCTTAGTTTTTGCATCTTTTGGTCCTTTGCACTGCACCTGATAAAACCCCAGGCCACTTTCTTAGAGTCATTAAATTTCCCAAATTTTCTTTTTTTCTTCTCCATTTGCAATTCCTTTGATGGTATCTCCATTCCAGCATGTTTGTAGGTCCTTCTTTTCTGTTTTGGCCTTCAGTGGGGATCAATTTTGGCAAGCTTTGCTGCATGTGCCTGCCCTTGGTGGTGTATGGCCTGCCTGCATTTTGATGGCTTTGACTTTGGGAAAGATTTTTTCCTTTTTTTTTTTCTTTTTTGTTTTAAGTATTCATGCCATGTCCTTCACATCTTGCCCCCTAAGTTGTGTCTTCCTCTTTCACTTTTTCCCCTGCTTTTGCAACATCTGTGAGCTTAGTTTTGGCACCTTTTGGTCCTTTGCACTGCACCTATTATAAACCCAGGCCATTTTCTTAGAGTCACTAAATTTCACAAATTTTCTTTTTTTCTCCTCCAATTGCAAATCCTTTGATGGTGTCTCCATTCCAGCGTGTTTGTAAGTCCTTCTTTTCTGTTTTGGCCTTCAGTGGGGATCAATTTTGGCAAGCTTTGCTGCATGTGCCTGCACTTGCTGGCGTATGGCCTGCCTGCATTTTGATGGCTTTGACTTTGGGAAAGATTTTTTCTTTTTTTTTTTTTTTTTTATTATTTTAAGTATTCATGCCATGTCCCTCACATCTTGCCCCCTAAGTTGTGTCTTCCTCCTTGACTTTTTCCCCTGCTTTTGCAACATCTGTGACCTTAGTTTTGGCACCTTTTGGTCCTTTGCACTGCACCTGATATAAACCCAAGCCATTTTATTAGAATCACTAACTTACCAAAATTTTCTTTTTTTCCCATAGAAATTGAATTCCATTCATGTTGTCTCCATTCCAGCGTGTTTGTGAGTCCTTCTTTTCGGTTTTGGCCTTCAGTGGGGATCAATTTTGGCAAGCTTTGCTGCATGTGCCTGCCCTTGGTGGTGTATGGCCTGCTTGCATTTTGATGGCTTTGACTTTGGGAAAGGTTTTTTCTTTTTTTTTTTTTAATTATTTTAAGTATTCTTGCCATGTCCCTCATATCTTGCTCCCTAAGTTCTGTCTTCCTCCTTCACTTTTTCCCCTGCTTTTGCAACATCTGTGAGCTTAGTTTTTGCATCTTTTGGTCCTTTGCACTGCACCTGATATAAACCCAGGCCATTTTCTTAGAGTCACTAAATTTCCCAAATTATCTTTTTATCTCCTCCAATTGCAATTCCTTTGATGTTGACTCCTTTCCAGCGTGTTTGTAAGTCCTTCTTTTCTGTTTTGGCCTTCAGTGGGGATCAGTTTTGGCAAACTTTGCTGCATGTGCCTGCCCTTGCTGGCGTATGGCCTTCCTGCATTTTGATGGCTTTGACTTTGGGAAAGATTTTTTCTTTTTTTTTTTTTTATTATTTTAAGTATTCATGCCATGTCCCTCACATCTTGCCCCCTAAGTTGTGTCTTCCTCCTTGTCTTTTTCCCCTGCTTTTGCAACATCTGTGAGCTTAGTTTTGGCACCTTTTGGTCCTTTGCACTGCACCTGATATAAACCCAGGCCATTTTCTTAGAATCACTAAATTTCCCAAATTTTCTTTTTTTCTCATAGAAATTGAATTCCTTTCATGTTGTCTCCATTCCAGCGTGTTTGTAAGTCCTTCTTTTCTGTTTTGGCCTTCAGTGGGGATCAATTTTGGCAAGCTTTGCTGCATGTGCCTGCACTTGCTGGCGTATGGCCTGCCTGCATTTTGATGGCTTTGACTTTGGGAAAGATTTTTTCTTTTTTTTTTTTTTTTTTTGTTTTAAGTATTCATGCCATGTCCCTCATATCTTGCCCCCTAAGTTGTGTCTTCCTCCTTGACTTTTTCCCCTGCTTTTGCAACATCTGTGAGCTTAGTTTTGGCACCTTTTTGGTCCTTTGCAGCTGATATAAACCCAGGCCGTTTTCTTAGACTCACTAATTTTCCCAATTTTTTTTTTTCTCCTCCAATTGCAATTCCTTTGATGCTGTCTCCATTCCAGCGTGTTTGTAAGTCCTTCTTTTCTGTTTTGGCCTTCAGTGGGGATCAATTTTGGCAAGCTTTGCTGCATGTGCCTGCCCTTGGTGGCGTATGGCCTGCCTGCCTTTTGATGGCTTTGACTTCGGGAAAGATTTTTTTCTTTTTTTGGTTGTTTTCTGAAGTGTTCATGCCATGTCCCTCATATCTTGCCCCCTAAGTTGTGTCTTCCTCCTTGACTTTTTCCCCTGCTTTTGCAACATCTGTGACCTTAGTTTTGGCACCTTTTGGTCCTTTGCACTGCACCTGATATAAACCCAGGCCATTTTATTAGAATCACTAACTTACCAAAATTTTCTTTTTTTCTCATAGAAATTGAATTCCTTTCATGTTGTCTCCATTCCAGCGTGTTTGTGAGTCCTTCTTTTCGGTTTTGGCCTTCAGTGGGGATCAATTTTGGCAAGCTTTGCTGCATGTGCCTGCACTTGCTGGCCTATGGCCTGCCTGCATTTTGATGGCTTTGACTTTGGGAAAGATTTTTTCTTTTTTTTTTTTTTATTATTTTAAGTATTCATGCCATGTCCCTCACATCTTGCCCCCTAAGTTGTGTCTTCCTCCTTGTCTTTTTCCCCTGCTTTTGCAACATCTGTGAGCTTAGTTTTGGCACCTTTTGGTCCTTTGCACTGCACCTGATATAAATCCAGGCCATTTTCTTAGAGTCACTAAATTTCCCAATTTTTTTTTTTCTCCTCCAATTGCAATTCCTTTGATGCTGTCTCCATTCCAGCGTGTTTGTAAGTCCTTCTTTTCTGTTTTGGCCTTCAGTGGGGATCAATTTTGGCAAGCTTTGCTGCATGTGCCTGCCCTTGGTGGTGTATGTCCTGCTTGCATTTTGATGGCTTTGACTTTGGGAAAGGTTTTTTCTTTTTTTTTTTTTAATTATTTTAAGTATTCTTGCCATGTCCCTCATATCTTGCTCCCTAAGTTCTGTCTTCCTCCTTCACTTTTTCCCCTGCTTTTGCAACATCTGTGAGCTTAGTTTTTGCATCTTTTGGTCCTTTGCACTGCACCTGATATAAACCCAGGCCATTTTCTTAGAGTCACTAAATTTCCCAAATTTTCTTTTTATCTCCTCCAATTGCAATTCCTTTGATGTTGACTCCTTTCCAGCGTGTTTGTAAGTCCTTCTTTTCTGTTTTGGCCTTCAGTGGGGATCAGTTTTGGCAAACTTTGCTGCATGTGCCTGCCCTTGCTGGCGTATGGCCTTCCTGCATTTTGATGGCTTTGACTTTGGGAAAGATTTTTTCTTTTTTTTTTTTTTTTTTTTATTTTAAGTATTCATGCCATGTCCCTAGTATCTTGCCCCCTAAGTTGTGTCTTCCTCCTTGACTTTTTCCCCTGCTTTTGCTACATCTGTGAGCTTGGTTTTTGCACCTTTTGGTCCTTTGCAATGCAGCTGATATCCTCACAGCCTATTTTTTGAAGAGACTAAAATTCCCGATTTTCTGCTTTTTTCAACTGCATTTCATTTGAACCTATCTCCTTTCCAGAGTGTTTGTAAGCCTTTCTTTTGGGATTCGCAAGATTCCTTTTCCCTTCCCGAAAGGAAATTTCATTTCCTTTCGGGAAGGGAAAAGGAATCTTGCGATTTCAATGGGGACCAATAGAGGAATCTTTGGTGCATGTCCCTGCACTTGATGGCAGGCCATGCCTTTTGATGGCTTTGACTTTGGGAAAGATTTTTTTCTTTTTTTGGTTGTTTTCTGAAGTGTTCATGCCATGTCCCTCACATCTTGCCCCCTAAGTTGTGTCTTTCTCCTTGTCTTTTTCCCCTGCTTTTGCAACATCTGTGAGCTTAGTTTTGGCACCTTTTGGTCCTTTGCACTGCACCTGATATAAACCCAGGCCATTTTCTTAGAATCACTAACTTACGCAAATTTTCTTTTTTTCTCATAGAAATTGAATTCCTTTCATGTTGTCTCCATTCCAGCGTGTTTGTAAGTCCTTCTTTTCTGTTTTGGCCTTCAGTGGGGATCAATTTTGGCAAACTTTGCTGCATGTGCCTGCACTTGCTGGCCTGTGGCCTGCCTGCATTTTGATGGCTTTGACTTTGGGAAAGATTTTTTCTTTTTTTTTTTTTTTTTTTTTTTTTAAGTACTCATGCCATGTCCCTCATATCTTGCTCCCTAAGTTGTGTCTTCCTCCTTCACTTTTTCCCCTGCTTTTGCAACATCTGTGAGCTTAGTTTTGGCACCTTTTGGTCCTTTGAAATGCACCTGATAAAACCCCAGGCCATTTTCTTAGAGTCACTAAATTTCCCAAATTTTCTTTTTTTCTCCTCCAATTGCAATTCCTTTGATGTTGACTCCTTTCCAGCGTGTTTGTAGGTCCTTCTTTTCTCTTTTGGCCTTCAGTGGGGATCAATTTTGGCAAGCTTTGCTGCATGTGCCTGCACTTGCTGGCCTATGGCCTGCCTGCATTTTGATGGCTTTGACTTTGGGAAAGATTTTTTCTTTTTTTTTTTTTTTATTATTTTAAGTATTCATGCCATGTCCCTCATATCTTGCCCCCTAAGTTGTGTCTTCCTCCTTGACTTTTTCCCCTGCTTTTGCAACATCTGTGAGCTTAGTTTTGGCACCTTTTTGGTCCTTTGCACCTGATATAAACCCAGGCCGTTTTCTTAGACTCACTAATTTTCCCAATTTTTTTTTTTCTCCTCCAATTGCAATTCCTTTGATGTTGTCTCCATTCCAGCGTGTTTGTAAGTCCTTCTTTTCTGTTTTGGCCTTCAGTGGGGATCAATTTTGGCAAGCTTTGCTGCATGTGCCTGCCCTTGGTGGCGTATGGCCTGCCTGCCTTTTGATGGCTTTGACTTCGGGAAAGATTTTTTTCTTTTTTTGGTTGTTTTCTGAAGTGTTCATGCCATGTCCCTCATATCTTGCCCCCTAAGTTGTGTCTTCCTCCTTGACTTTTTACCCTGCTTTTGCAACATCTGTGAGCTTAGTTTTTGCATCTTTTGGTCCTTTGCACTGCACCTGATAAAACCCCAGGCCACTTTCTTAGAGTCATTAAATTTCCCAAATTTTCTTTTTTTCTTCTCCATTTGCAATTCCTTTGATGGTATCTCCATTCCAGCATGTTTGTAGGTCCTTCTTTTCTGTTTTGGCCTTCAGTGGGGATCAATTTTGGCAAGCTTTGCTGCATGTGCCTGCCCTTGGTGGTGTATGGCCTGCCTGCATTTTGATGGCTTTGACTTTGGGAAAGATTTTTTCCTTTTTTTTTTTCTTTTTTGTTTTAAGTATTCATGCCATGTCCTTCACATCTTGCCCCCTAAGTTGTGTCTTCCTCTTTCACTTTTTCCCCTGCTTTTGCAACATCTGTGAGCTTAGTTTTGGCACCTTTTGGTCCTTTGCACTGCACCTATTATAAACCCAGGCCATTTTCTTAGAGTCACTAAATTTCACAAATTTTCTTTTTTTCTCCTCCAATTGCAAATCCTTTGATGGTGTCTCCATTCCAGCGTGTTTGTAAGTCCTTCTTTTCTGTTTTGGCCTTCAGTGGGGATCAATTTTGGCAAGCTTTGCTGCATGTGCCTGCACTTGCTGGCGTATGGCCTGCCTGCATTTTGATGGCTTTGACTTTGGGAAAGATTTTTTCTTTTTTTTTTTTTTTTTTATTATTTTAAGTATTCATGCCATGTCCCTCACATCTTGCCCCCTAAGTTGTGTCTTCCTCCTTGACTTTTTCCCCTGCTTTTGCAACATCTGTGACCTTAGTTTTGGCACCTTTTGGTCCTTTGCACTGCACCTGATATAAACCCAAGCCATTTTATTAGAATCACTAACTTACCAAAATTTTCTTTTTTTCCCATAGAAATTGAATTCCATTCATGTTGTCTCCATTCCAGCGTGTTTGTGAGTCCTTCTTTTCGGTTTTGGCCTTCAGTGGGGATCAATTTTGGCAAGCTTTGCTGCATGTGCCTGCCCTTGGTGGTGTATGGCCTGCTTGCATTTTGATGGCTTTGACTTTGGGAAAGGTTTTTTCTTTTTTTTTTTTAATTATTTTAAGTATTCTTGCCATGTCCCTCATATCTTGCTCCCTAAGTTCTGTCTTCCTCCTTCACTTTTTCCCCTGCTTTTGCAACATCTGTGAGCTTAGTTTTTGCATCTTTTGGTCCTTTGCACTGCACCTGATATAAACCCAGGCCATTTTCTTAGAGTCACTAAATTTCCCAAATTATCTTTTTATCTCCTCCAATTGCAATTCCTTTGATGTTGACTCCTTTCCAGCGTGTTTGTAAGTCCTTCTTTTCTGTTTTGGCCTTCAGTGGGGATCAGTTTTGGCAAACTTTGCTGCATGTGCCTGCCCTTGCTGGCGTATGGCCTTCCTGCATTTTGATGGCTTTGACTTTGGGAAAGATTTTTTCTTTTTTTTTTTTTTATTATTTTAAGTATTCATGCCATGTCCCTCACATCTTGCCCCCTAAGTTGTGTCTTCCTCCTTGTCTTTTTCCCCTGCTTTTGCAACATCTGTGAGCTTAGTTTTGGCACCTTTTGGTCCTTTGCACTGCACCTGATATAAACCCAGGCCATTTTCTTAGAATCACTAAATTTCCCAAATTTTCTTTTTTTCTCATAGAAATTGAATTCCTTTCATGTTGTCTCCATTCCAGCGTGTTTGTAAGTCCTTCTTTTCTGTTTTGGCCTTCAGTGGGGATCAATTTTGGCAAGCTTTGCTGCATGTGCCTGCACTTGCTGGCCTCTGGCCTGCCTGCATTTTGATGGCTTTGACTTTGGGAAAGATTTTTTCTTTTTTTTTTTTTTTTTTGTTTTAAGTATTCATGCCATGTCCCTCATATCTTGCCCCCTAAGTTGTGTCTTCCTCCTTGACTTTTTCCCCTGCTTTTGCAACATCTGTGAGCTTAGTTTTGGCACCTTTTTGGTCCTTTGCAGCTGATATAAACCCAGGCCGTTTTCTTAGACTCACTAATTTTCCCAATTTTTTTTTTTCTCCTCCAATTGCAATTCCTTTGATGCTGTCTCCATTCCAGCGTGTTTGTAAGTCCTTCTTTTCTGTTTTGGCCTTCAGTGGGGATCAATTTTGGCAAGCTTTGCTGCATGTGCCTGCCCTTGGTGGCGTATGGCCTGCCTGCCTTTTGATGGCTTTGACTTCGGGAAAGATTTTTTTCTTTTTTTGGTTGTTTTCTGAAGTGTTCATGCCATGTCCCTCATATCTTGCCCCCTAAGTTGTGTCTTCCTCCTTGACTTTTTCCCCTGCTTTTGCAACATCTGTGACCTTAGTTTTGGCACCTTTTGGTCCTTTGCACTGCACCTGATATAAACCCAGGCCATTTTATTAGAATCACTAACTTACCAAAATTTTCTTTTTTTCTCATAGAAATTGAATTCCTTTCATGTTGTCTCCATTCCAGCGTGTTTGTGAGTCCTTCTTTTCGGTTTTGGCCTTCAGTGGGGATCAATTTTGGCAAGCTTTGCTGCATGTGCCTGCACTTGCTGGCCTATGGCCTGCCTGCATTTTGATGGCTTTGACTTTGGGAAAGATTTTTTCTTTTTTTTTTTTTTATTATTTTAAGTATTCATGCCATGTCCCTCACATCTTGCCCCCTAAGTTGTGTCTTCCTCCTTGTCTTTTTCCCCTGCTTTTGCAACATCTGTGAGCTTAGTTTTGGCACCTTTTGGTCCTTTGCACTGCACCTGATATAAATCCAGGCCATTTTCTTAGAGTCACTAAATTTCCCAATTTTTTTTTTTCTCCTCCAATTGCAATTCCTTTGATGCTGTCTCCATTCCAGCGTGTTTGTAAGTCCTTCTTTTCTGTTTTGGCCTTCAGTGGGGATCAATTTTGGCAAGCTTTGCTGCATGTGCCTGCCCTTGGTGGTGTATGTCCTGCTTGCATTTTGATGGCTTTGACTTTGGGAAAGGTTTTTTCTTTTTTTTTTTTTAATTATTTTAAGTATTCTTGCCATGTCCCTCATATCTTGCTCCCTAAGTTCTGTCTTCCTCCTTCACTTTTTCCCCTGCTTTTGCAACATCTGTGAGCTTAGTTTTTGCATCTTTTGGTCCTTTGCACTGCACCTGATATAAACCCAGGCCATTTTCTTAGAGTCACTAAATTTCCCAAATTTTCTTTTTATCTCCTCCAATTGCAATTCCTTTGATGTTGACTCCTTTCCAGCGTGTTTGTAAGTCCTTCTTTTCTGTTTTGGCCTTCAGTGGGGATCAGTTTTGGCAAACTTTGCTGCATGTGCCTGCCCTTGCTGGCGTATGGCCTTCCTGCATTTTGATGGCTTTGACTTTGGGAAAGATTTTTTCTTTTTTTTTTTTTTTTTTTTTATTTTAAGTATTCATGCCATGTCCCTAGTATCTTGCCCCCTAAGTTGTGTCTTCCTCCTTGACTTTTTCCCCTGCTTTTGCTACATCTGTGAGCTTGGTTTTTGCACCTTTTGGTCCTTTGCAATGCAGCTGATATCCTCACAGCCTATTTTTTGAAGAGACTAAAATTCCCGATTTTCTGCTTTTTTCAACTGCATTTCATTTGAACCTATCTCCTTTCCAGAGTGTTTGTAAGCCTTTCTTTTGGGATTCGCAAGATTCCTTTTCCCTTCCCGAAAGGAAATTTCATTTCCTTTCGGGAAGGGAAAAGGAATCTTGCGATTTCAATGGGGACCAATAGAGGAATCTTTGGTGCATGTCCCTGCACTTGATGGCAGGCCATGCCTTTTGATGGCTTTGACTTTGGGAAAGATTTTTTTCTTTTTTTGGTTGTTTTCTGAAGTGTTCATGCCATGTCCCTCACATCTTGCCCCCTAAGTTGTGTCTTTCTCCTTGTCTTTTTCCCCTGCTTTTGCAACATCTGTGAGCTTAGTTTTGGCACCTTTTGGTCCTTTGCACTGCACCTGATATAAACCCAGGCCATTTTCTTAGAATCACTAACTTACGCAAATTTTCTTTTTTTCTCATAGAAATTGAATTCCTTTCATGTTGTCTCCATTCCAGCGTGTTTGTAAGTCCTTCTTTTCTGTTTTGGCCTTCAGTGGGGATCAATTTTGGCAAACTTTGCTGCATGTGCCTGCACTTGCTGGCCTGTGGCCTGCCTGCATTTTGATGGCTTTGACTTTGGGAAAGATTTTTTCTTTTTTTTTTTTTTTTTTTTTTTTTAAGTACTCATGCCATGTCCCTCATATCTTGCTCCCTAAGTTGTGTCTTCCTCCTTCACTTTTTCCCCTGCTTTTGCAACATCTGTGAGCTTAGTTTTGGCACCTTTTGGTCCTTTGAAATGCACCTGATAAAACCCCAGGCCATTTTCTTAGAGTCACTAAATTTCCCAAATTTTCTTTTTTTCTCCTCCAATTGCAATTCCTTTGATGTTGACTCCTTTCCAGCGTGTTTGTAGGTCCTTCTTTTCTCTTTTGGCCTTCAGTGGGGATCAATTTTGGCAAGCTTTGCTGCATGTGCCTGCACTTGCTGGCCTATGGCCTGCCTGCATTTTGATGGCTTTGACTTTGGGAAAGATTTTTTCTTTTTTTGGTTGTTTTATTATTTTAAGTATTCATGCCATGTCCCTCATATCTTGCCCCCTAAGTTGTGTCTTCCTCCTTGACTTTTTCCCCTGCTTTTGCAACATCTGTGAGCTTAGTTTTGGCACCTTTTTGGTCCTTTGCACCTGATATAAACCCAGGCCGTTTTCTTAGACTCACTAATTTTCCCAATTTTTTTTTTTCTCCTCCAATTGCAATTCCTTTGATGTTGTCTCCATTCCAGCGTGTTTGTAAGTCCTTCTTTTCTGTTTTGGCCTTCAGTGGGGATCAATTTTGGCAAGCTTTGCTGCATGTGCCTGCCCTTGGTGGCGTATGGCCTGCCTGCCTTTTGATGGCTTTGACTTCGGGAAAGATTTTTTTCTTTTTTTGGTTGTTTTCTGAAGTGTTCATGCCATGTCCCTCATATCTTGCCCCCTAAGTTGTGTCTTCCTCCTTGACTTTTTACCCTGCTTTTGCAACATCTGTGAGCTTAGTTTTTGCATCTTTTGGTCCTTTGCACTGCACCTGATAAAACCCCAGGCCACTTTCTTAGAGTCATTAAATTTCCCAAATTTTCTTTTTTTCTTCTCCATTTGCAATTCCTTTGATGGTATCTCCATTCCAGCATGTTTGTAGGTCCTTCTTTTCTGTTTTGGCCTTCAGTGGGGATCAATTTTGGCAAGCTTTGCTGCATGTGCCTGCCCTTGGTGGTGTATGGCCTGCCTGCATTTTGATGGCTTTGACTTTGGGAAAGATTTTTTCCTTTTTTTTTTTCTTTTTTGTTTTAAGTATTCATGCCATGTCCTTCACATCTTGCCCCCTAAGTTGTGTCTTCCTCCTTCACTTTTTCCCCTGCTTTTGCAACATCTGTGAGCTTAGTTTTGGCACCTTTTGGTCCTTTGAACTGCACCTATTATAAACCCAGGCCATTTCCTTAGAGTCACTAAATTTCACAAATTTTCTTTTTTTCTCCTCCAATTGCAATTCCTTTGATGGTGTCTCCATTCCAGCGTGTTTGTAAGTCCTTCTTTTCTGTTTTGGCCTTCAGTGGGGATCAATTTTGGCAAGCTTTGCTGCATGTGCCTGCACTTGCTGGCGTATGGCCTGCCTGCATTTTGATGGCTTTGACTTTGGGAAAGATTTTTTCTTTTTTTTTTTTTTTTATTATTTTAAGTATTCATGCCATGTCCCTCACATCTTGCCCCCTAAGTTGTGTCTTCCTCCTTGACTTTTTCCCCTGCTTTTGCAACATCTGTGACCTTAGTTTTGGCACCTTTTGGTCCTTTGCACTGCACCTGATATAAACCCAAGCCATTTTATTAGAATCACTAACTTACCAAAATTTTCTTTTTTTCCCATAGAAATTGAATTCCTTTCATGTTGTCTCCATTCCAGCGTGTTTGTGAGTCCTTCTTTTCGGTTTTGGCCTTCAGTGGGGATCAATTTTGGCAAGCTTTGCTGCATGTGCCTGCCCTTGGTGGTGTATGGCCTGCTTGCATTTTGATGGCTTTGACTTTGGGAAAGGTTTTTTCTTTTTTTTTTTTAATTATTTTAAGTATTCTTGCCATGTCCCTCATATCTTGCTCCCTAAGTTCTGTCTTCCTCCTTCACTTTTTCCCCTGCTTTTGCAACATCTGTGAGCTTAGTTTTTGCATCTTTTGGTCCTTTGCACTGCACCTGATATAAACCCAGGCCATTTTCTTAGAGTCACTAAATTTCCCAAATTATCTTTTTATCTCCTCCAATTGCAATTCCTTTGATGTTGACTCCTTTCCAGCGTGTTTGTAAGTCCTTCTTTTCTGTTTTGGCCTTCAGTGGGGATCAGTTTTGGCAAACTTTGCTGCATGTGCCTGCCCTTGCTGGCGTATGGCCTTCCTGCATTTTGATGGCTTTGACTTTGGGAAAGATTTTTTCTTTTTTTTTTTTTTATTATTTTAAGTATTCATGCCATGTCCCTCACATCTTGCCCCCTAAGTTGTGTCTTCCCCCTTGTCTTTTTCCCCTGCTTTTGCAACATCTGTGAGCTTAGTTTTGGCACCTTTTGGTCCTTTGCACTGCACCTGATATAAACCCAGGCCATTTTCTTAGAATCACTAAATTTCCCAAATTTTCTTTTTTTCTCATAGAAATTGAATTCCTTTCATGTTGTCTCCATTCCAGCGTGTTTGTAAGTCCTTCTTTTCTGTTTTGGCCTTCAGTGGGGATCAATTTTGGCAAGCTTTGCTGCATGTGCCTGCACTTGCTGGCCTCTGGCCTGCCTGCATTTTGATGGCTTTGACTTTGGGAAAGATTTTTTCTTTTTTTTTTTTTTTTTTGTTTTAAGTATTCATGCCATGTCCCTCATATCTTGCCCCCTAAGTTGTGTCTTCCTCCTTGACTTTTTCCCCTGCTTTTGCAACATCTGTGAGCTTAGTTTTGGCACCTTTTTGGTCCTTTGCAGCTGATATAAACCCAGGCCGTTTTCTTAGACTCACTAATTTTCCCAATTTTTTTTTTTCTCCTCCAATTGCAATTCCTTTGATGCTGTCTCCATTCCAGCGTGTTTGTAAGTCCTTCTTTTCTGTTTTGGCCTTCAGTGGGGATCAATTTTGGCAAGCTTTGCTGCATGTGCCTGCCCTTGGTGGCGTATGGCCTGCCTGCCTTTTGATGGCTTTGACTTCGGGAAAGATTTTTTTCTTTTTTTGGTTGTTTTCTGAAGTGTTCATGCCATGTCCCTCATATCTTGCCCCCTAAGTTGTGTCTTCCTCCTTGACTTTTTCCCCTGCTTTTGCAACATCTGTGACCTTAGTTTTGGCACCTTTTGGTCCTTTGCACTGCACCTGATATAAACCCAGGCCATTTTATTAGAATCACTAACTTACCAAAATTTTCTTTTTTTCTCATAGAAATTGAATTCCTTTCATGTTGTCTCCATTCCAGCGTGTTTGTGAGTCCTTCTTTTCGGTTTTGGCCTTCAGTGGGGATCAATTTTGGCAAGCTTTGCTGCATGTGCCTGCACTTGCTGGCCTATGGCCTGCCTGCATTTTGATGGCTTTGACTTTGGGAAAGATTTTTTCTTTTTTTTTTTTTTATTATTTTAAGTATTCATGCCATGTCCCTCACATCTTGCCCCCTAAGTTGTGTCTTCCTCCTTGTCTTTTTCCCCTGCTTTTGCAACATCTGTGAGCTTAGTTTTGGCACCTTTTGGTCCTTTGCACTGCACCTGATATAAATCCAGGCCATTTTCTTAGAGTCACTAAATTTCCCAATTTTTTTTTTTTCTCCTCCAATTGCAATTCCTTTGATGCTGTCTCCATTCCAGCGTGTTTGTAAGTCCTTCTTTTCTGTTTTGGCCTTCAGTGGGGATCAATTTTGGCAAGCTTTGCTGCATGTGCCTGCCCTTGGTGGTGTATGTCCTGCTTGCATTTTGATGGCTTTGACTTTGGGAAAGGTTTTTTCTTTTTTTTTTTTTAATTATTTTAAGTATTCTTGCCATGTCCCTCATATCTTGCTCCCTAAGTTCTGTCTTCCTCCTTCACTTTTTCCCCTGCTTTTGCAACATCTGTGAGCTTAGTTTTTGCATCTTTTGGTCCTTTGCACTGCACCTGATATAAACCCAGGCCATTTTCTTAGAGTCACTAAATTTCCCAAATTTTCTTTTTATCTCCTCCAATTGCAATTCCTTTGATGTTGACTCCTTTCCAGCGTGTTTGTAAGTCCTTCTTTTCTGTTTTGGCCTTCAGTGGGGATCAGTTTTGGCAAACTTTGCTGCATGTGCCTGCCCTTGCTGGCGTATGGCCTTCCTGCATTTTGATGGCTTTGACTTTGGGAAAGATTTTTTCTTTTTTTTTTTTTTTTTTTATTTTAAGTATTCATGCCATGTCCCTAGTATCTTGCCCCCTAAGTTGTGTCTTCCTCCTTGACTTTTTCCCCCTGCTTTTGCTACATCTGTGAGCTTGGTTTTTGCACCTTTTGGTCCTTTGCAATGCAGCTGATATCCTCACAGCCTATTTTTTGAAGAGACTAAAATTCCCGATTTTCTGCTTTTTTCAACTGCATTTCATTTGAACCTATCTCCTTTCCAGAGTGTTTGTAAGCCTTTCTTTTGGGATTCGCAAGATTCCTTTTCCCTTCCCGAAAGGAAATTTCATTTCCTTTCGGGAAGGGAAAAGGAATCTTGCGATTTCAATGGGGACCAATAGAGGAATCTTTGGTGCATGTCCCTGCACTTGATGGCAGGCCATGCCTTTTGATGGCTTTGACTTTGGGAAAGATTTTTTTCTTTTTTTGGTTGTTTTCTGAAGTGTTCATGCCATGTCCCTCACATCTTGCCCCCTAAGTTGTGTCTTTCTCCTTGTCTTTTTCCCCTGCTTTTGCAACATCTGTGAGCTTAGTTTTGGCACCTTTTGGTCCTTTGCACTGCACCTGATATAAACCCAGGCCATTTTCTTAGAATCACTAACTTACGCAAATTTTCTTTTTTTCTCATAGAAATTGAATTCCTTTCATGTTGTCTCCATTCCAGCGTGTTTGTAAGTCCTTCTTTTCTGTTTTGGCCTTCAGTGGGGATCAATTTTGGCAAACTTTGCTGCATGTGCCTGCACTTGCTGGCCTGTGGCCTGCCTGCATTTTGATGGCTTTGACTTTGGGAAAGATTTTTTCTTTTTTTTTTTTTTTTTTTTTTTTTAAGTACTCATGCCATGTCCCTCATATCTTGCTCCCTAAGTTGTGTCTTCCTCCTTCACTTTTTCCCCTGCTTTTGCAACATCTGTGAGCTTAGTTTTGGCACCTTTTGGTCCTTTGAAATGCACCTGATAAAACCCCAGGCCATTTTCTTAGAGTCACTAAATTTCCCAAATTTTCTTTTTTTCTCCTCCAATTGCAATTCCTTTGATGTTGACTCCTTTCCAGCGTGTTTGTAGGTCCTTCTTTTCTCTTTTGGCCTTCAGTGGGGATCAATTTTGGCAAGCTTTGCTGCATGTGCCTGCACTTGCTGGCCTATGGCCTGCCTGCATTTTGATGGCTTTGACTTTGGGAAAGATTTTTTCTTTTTTTGGTTGTTTTATTATTTTAAGTATTCATGCCATGTCCCTCATATCTTGCCCCCTAAGTTGTGTCTTCCTCCTTGACTTTTTCCCCTGCTTTTGCAACATCTGTGAGCTTAGTTTTGGCACCTTTTTGGTCCTTTGCACCTGATATAAACCCAGGCCGTTTTCTTAGACTCACTAATTTTCCCAATTTTTTTTTTTCTCCTCCAATTGCAATTCCTTTGATGTTGTCTCCATTCCAGCGTGTTTGTAAGTCCTTCTTTTCTGTTTTGGCCTTCAGTGGGGATCAATTTTGGCAAGCTTTGCTGCATGTGCCTGCCCTTGGTGGCGTATGGCCTGCCTGCCTTTTGATGGCTTTGACTTCGGGAAAGATTTTTTTCTTTTTTTGGTTGTTTTCTGAAGTGTTCATGCCATGTCCCTCATATCTTGCCCCCTAAGTTGTGTCTTCCTCCTTGACTTTTTACCCTGCTTTTGCAACATCTGTGAGCTTAGTTTTTGCATCTTTTGGTCCTTTGCACTGCACCTGATAAAACCCCAGGCCACTTTCTTAGAGTCATTAAATTTCCCAAATTTTCTTTTTTTCTTCTCCATTTGCAATTCCTTTGATGGTATCTCCATTCCAGCATGTTTGTAGGTCCTTCTTTTCTGTTTTGGCCTTCAGTGGGGATCAATTTTGGCAAGCTTTGCTGCATGTGCCTGCCCTTGGTGGTGTATGGCCTGCCTGCATTTTGATGGCTTTGACTTTGGGAAAGATTTTTTCCTTTTTTTTTTTCTTTTTTGTTTTAAGTATTCATGCCATGTCCTTCACATCTTGCCCCCTAAGTTGTGTCTTCCTCCTTCACTTTTTCCCCTGCTTTTGCAACATCTGTGAGCTTAGTTTTGGCACCTTTTGGTCCTTTGAACTGCACCTATTATAAACCCAGGCCATTTCCTTAGAGTCACTAAATTTCACAAATTTTCTTTTTTTCTCCTCCAATTGCAATTCCTTTGATGGTGTCTCCATTCCAGCGTGTTTGTAAGTCCTTCTTTTCTGTTTTGGCCTTCAGTGGGGATCAATTTTGGCAAGCTTTGCTGCATGTGCCTGCACTTGCTGGCGTATGGCCTGCCTGCATTTTGATGGCTTTGACTTTGGGAAAGATTTTTTCTTTTTTTTTTTTTTTTATTATTTTAAGTATTCATGCCATGTCCCTCACATCTTGCCCCCTAAGTTGTGTCTTCCTCCTTGACTTTTTCCCCTGCTTTTGCAACATCTGTGACCTTAGTTTTGGCACCTTTTGGTCCTTTGCACTGCACCTGATATAAACCCAAGCCATTTTATTAGAATCACTAACTTACCAAAATTTTCTTTTTTTCCCATAGAAATTGAATTCCTTTCATGTTGTCTCCATTCCAGCGTGTTTGTGAGTCCTTCTTTTCGGTTTTGGCCTTCAGTGGGGATCAATTTTGGCAAGCTTTGCTGCATGTGCCTGCCCTTGGTGGTGTATGGCCTGCTTGCATTTTGATGGCTTTGACTTTGGGAAAGGTTTTTTCTTTTTTTTTTTTAATTATTTTAAGTATTCTTGCCATGTCCCTCATATCTTGCTCCCTAAGTTCTGTCTTCCTCCTTCACTTTTTCCCCTGCTTTTGCAACATCTGTGAGCTTAGTTTTTGCATCTTTTGGTCCTTTGCACTGCACCTGATATAAACCCAGGCCATTTTCTTAGAGTCACTAAATTTCCCAAATTATCTTTTTATCTCCTCCAATTGCAATTCCTTTGATGTTGACTCCTTTCCAGCGTGTTTGTAAGTCCTTCTTTTCTGTTTTGGCCTTCAGTGGGGATCAGTTTTGGCAAACTTTGCTGCATGTGCCTGCCCTTGCTGGCGTATGGCCTTCCTGCATTTTGATGGCTTTGACTTTGGGAAAGATTTTTTCTTTTTTTTTTTTTTATTATTTTAAGTATTCATGCCATGTCCCTCACATCTTGCCCCCTAAGTTGTGTCTTCCCCCTTGTCTTTTTCCCCTGCTTTTGCAACATCTGTGAGCTTAGTTTTGGCACCTTTTGGTCCTTTGCACTGCACCTGATATAAACCCAGGCCATTTTCTTAGAATCACTAAATTTCCCAAATTTTCTTTTTTTCTCATAGAAATTGAATTCCTTTCATGTTCTCTCCATTCCAGCGTGTTTGTAAGTCCTTCTTTTCTGTTTTGGCCTTCAGTGGGGATCAATTTTGGCAAGCTTTGCTGCATGTGCCTGCACTTGCTGGCCTCTGGCCTGCCTGCATTTTGATGGCTTTGACTTTGGGAAAGATTTTTTCTTTTTTTTTTTTTTTTTTGTTTTAAGTATTCATGCCATGTCCCTCATATCTTGCCCCCTAAGTTGTGTCTTCCTCCTTGACTTTTTCCCCTGCTTTTGCAACATCTGTGAGCTTAGTTTTGGCACCTTTTTGGTCCTTTGCAGCTGATATAAACCCAGGCCGTTTTCTTAGACTCACTAATTTTCCCAATTTTTTTTTTTCTCCTCCAATTGCAATTCCTTTGATGCTGTCTCCATTCCAGCGTGTTTGTAAGTCCTTCTTTTCTGTTTTGGCCTTCAGTGGGGATCAATTTTGGCAAGCTTTGCTGCATGTGCCTGCCCTTGGTGGCGTATGGCCTGCCTGCCTTTTGATGGCTTTGACTTCGGGAAAGATTTTTTTCTTTTTTTGGTTGTTTTCTGAAGTGTTCATGCCATGTCCCTCATATCTTGCCCCCTAAGTTGTGTCTTCCTCCTTGACTTTTTCCCCTGCTTTTGCAACATCTGTGACCTTAGTTTTGGCACCTTTTGGTCCTTTGCACTGCACCTGATATAAACCCAGGCCATTTTATTAGAATCACTAACTTACCAAAATTTTCTTTTTTTCTCATAGAAATTGAATTCCTTTCATGTTGTCTCCATTCCAGCGTGTTTGTGAGTCCTTCTTTTCGGTTTTGGCCTTCAGTGGGGATCAATTTTGGCAAGCTTTGCTGCATGTGCCTGCACTTGCTGGCCTATGGCCTGCCTGCATTTTGATGGCTTTGACTTTGGGAAAGATTTTTTCTTTTTTTTTTTTTTATTATTTTAAGTATTCATGCCATGTCCCTCACATCTTGCCCCCTAAGTTGTGTCTTCCTCCTTGTCTTTTTCCCCTGCTTTTGCAACATCTGTGAGCTTAGTTTTGGCACCTTTTGGTCCTTTGCACTGCACCTGATATAAATCCAGGCCATTTTCTTAGAGTCACTAAATTTCCCAATTTTTTTTTTTCTCCTCCAATTGCAATTCCTTTGATGCTGTCTCCATTCCAGCGTGTTTGTAAGTCCTTCTTTTCTGTTTTGGCCTTCAGTGGGGATCAATTTTGGCAAGCTTTGCTGCATGTGCCTGCCCTTGGTGGTGTATGTCCTGCTTGCATTCTGATGGCTTTGACTTTGGGAAAGGTTTTTTCTTTTTTTTTTTTTTATTATTTTAAGTATTCTTGCCATGTCCCTCATATCTTGCTCCCTAAGTTCTGTCTTCCTCCTTCACTTTTTCCCCTGCTTTTGCAACATCTGTGAGCTTAGTTTTTGCATCTTTTGGTCCTTTGCACTGCACCTGATATAAACCCAGGCCATTTTCTTAGAGTCACTAAATTTCCCAAATTTTCTTTTTATCTCCTCCAATTGCAATTCCTTTGATGTTGACTCCTTTCCAGCGTGTTTGTAAGTCCTTCTTTTCTGTTTTGGCCTTCAGTGGGGATCAGTTTTGGCAAACTTTGCTGCATGTGCCTGCCCTTGCTGGCGTATGGCCTTCCTGCATTTTGATGGCTTTGACTTTGGGAAAGATTTTTTCTTTTTTTTTTTTTTTTATTATTTTAAGTATTCATGCCATGTCCCTAGTATCTTGCCCCCTAAGTTGTGTCTTCCTCCTTGACTTTTTCCCCTGCTTTTGCTACATCTGTGAGCTTGGTTTTTGCACCTTTTGGTCCTTTGCAATGCAGCTGATATCCTCACAGCCTATTTTTTGAAGAGACTAAAATTCCCGATTTTCTGCTTTTTTCAACTGCATTTCATTTGAACCTATCTCCTTTCCAGAGTGTTTGTAAGCCTTTCTTTTGGGATTCGCAAGATTCCTTTTCCCTTCCCGAAAGGAAATTTCATTTCCTTTCGGGAAGGGAAAAGGAATCTTGCGATTTCAATGGGGACCAATAGAGGAATCTTTGGTGCATGTCCCTGCACTTGATGGCAGGCCATGCCTTTTGATGGCTTTGATTTTGGGAAAGATTTTTTTCTTTTTTTGGTTGTTTTCTGAAGTGTTCATGCCATGTCCCTCACATCTTGCCCCCTAAGTTGTGTCTTTCTCCTTGTCTTTTTCCCCTGCTTTTGCAACATCTGTGAGCTTAGTTTTTGCATCTTTTGGTCCTTTGCACTGCACCTGATATAAACCCAGGCCATTTTCTTAGAGTCACTAAATTTCCCAAATTATCTTTTTATCTCCTCCAATTGCAATTCCTTTGATGTTGACTCCTTTCCAGCGTGTTTGTAAGTCCTTCTTTTCTGTTTTGGCCTTCAGTGGGGATCAGTTTTGGCAAACTTTGCTGCATGTGCCTGCCCTTGCTGGCGTATGGCCTTCCTGCATTTTGATGGCTTTGACTTTGGGAAAGATTTTTTCTTTTTTTTTTTTTTATTATTTTAAGTATTCATGCCATGTCCCTCACATCTTGCCCCCTAAGTTGTGTCTTCCTCCTTGTCTTTTTCCCCTGCTTTTGCAACATCTGTGAGCTTAGTTTTGGCACCTTTTGGTCCTTTGCACTGCACCTGATATAAACCCAGGCCATTTTCTTAGAATCACTAAATTTCCCAAATTTTCTTTTTTTCTCATAGAAATTGAATTCCTTTCATGTTCTCTCCATTCCAGCGTGTTTGTAAGTCCTTCTTTTCTGTTTTGGCCTTCAGTGGGGATCAATTTTGGCAAGCTTTGCTGCATGTGCCTGCACTTGCTGGCGTATGGCCTGCCTGCATTTTGATGGCTTTGACTTTGGGAAAGATTTTTTCTTTTTTTTTTTTTTTTTTGTTTTAAGTATTCATGCCATGTCCCTCATATCTTGCCCCCTAAGTTGTGTCTTCCTCCTTGACTTTTTCCCCTGCTTTTGCAACATCTGTGAGCTTAGTTTTGGCACCTTTTTGGTCCTTTGCAGCTGATATAAACCCAGGCCGTTTTCTTAGACTCACTAATTTTCCCAATTTTTTTTTTTCTCCTCCAATTGCAATTCCTTTGATGCTGTCTCCATTCCAGCGTGTTTGTAAGTCCTTCTTTTCTGTTTTGGCCTTCAGTGGGGATCAATTTTGGCAAGCTTTGCTGCATGTGCCTGCCCTTGGTGGCGTATGGCCTGCCTGCCTTTTGATGGCTTTGACTTCGGGAAAGATTTTTTTCTTTTTTTGGTTGTTTTCTGAAGTGTTCATGCCATGTCCCTCATATCTTGCCCCCTAAGTTGTGTCTTCCTCCTTGACTTTTTCCCCTGCTTTTGCAACATCTGTGACCTTAGTTTTGGCACCTTTTGGTCCTTTGCACTGCACCTGATATAAACCCAGGCCATTTTATTAGAATCACTAACTTACCAAAATTTTCTTTTTTTCTCATAGAAATTGAATTCCTTTCATGTTGTCTCCATTCCAGCGTGTTTGTGAGTCCTTCTTTTCGGTTTTGGCCTTCAGTGGGGATCAATTTTGGCAAGCTTTGCTGCATGTGCCTGCACTTGCTGGCCTATGGCCTGCCTGCATTTTGATGGCTTTGACTTTGGGAAAGATTTTTTCTTTTTTTTTTTTTTATTATTTTAAGTATTCATGCCATGTCCCTCACATCTTGCCCCCTAAGTTGTGTCTTCCTCCTTGTCTTTTTCCCCTGCTTTTGCAACATCTGTGAGCTTAGTTTTGGCACCTTTTGGTCCTTTGCACTGCACCTGATATAAATCCAGGCCATTTTCTTAGAGTCACTAAATTTCCCAATTTTTTTTTTTCTCCTCCAATTGCAATTCCTTTGATGCTGTCTCCATTCCAGCGTGTTTGTAAGTCCTTCTTTTCTGTTTTGGCCTTCAGTGGGGATCAATTTTGGCAAGCTTTGCTGCATGTGCCTGCCCTTGGTGGTGTATGTCCTGCTTGCATTCTGATGGCTTTGACTTTGGGAAAGGTTTTTTCTTTTTTTTTTTTTTATTATTTTAAGTATTCTTGCCATGTCCCTCATATCTTGCTCCCTAAGTTCTGTCTTCCTCCTTCACTTTTTCCCCTGCTTTTGCAACATCTGTGAGCTTAGTTTTTGCATCTTTTGGTCCTTTGCACTGCACCTGATATAAACCCAGGCCATTTTCTTAGAGTCACTAAATTTCCCAAATTTTCTTTTTATCTCCTCCAATTGCAATTCCTTTGATGTTGACTCCTTTCCAGCGTGTTTGTAAGTCCTTCTTTTCTGTTTTGGCCTTCAGTGGGGATCAGTTTTGGCAAACTTTGCTGCATGTGCCTGCCCTTGCTGGCGTATGGCCTTCCTGCATTTTGATGGCTTTGACTTTGGGAAAGATTTTTTCTTTTTTTTTTTTTTTTTATTATTTTAAGTATTCATGCCATGTCCCTAGTATCTTGCCCCCTAAGTTGTGTCTTCCTCCTTGACTTTTTCCCCTGCTTTTGCTACATCTGTGAGCTTGGTTTTTGCACCTTTTGGTCCTTTGCAATGCAGCTGATATCCTCACAGCCTATTTTTTGAAGAGACTAAAATTCCCGATTTTCTGCTTTTTTCAACTGCATTTCATTTGAACCTATCTCCTTTCCAGAGTGTTTGTAAGCCTTTCTTTTGGGATTCGCAAGATTCCTTTTCCCTTCCCGAAAGGAAATTTCATTTCCTTTCGGGAAGGGAAAAGGAATCTTGTGATTTCAATGGGGACCAATAGAGGAATCTTTGGTGCATGTCCCTGCACTTGATGGCAGGCCATGCCTTTTGATGGCTTTGACTTTGGGAAAGATTTTTTTCTTTTTTTGGTTGTTTTCTGAAGTGTTCATGCCATGTCCCTCACATCTTGCCCCCTAAGTTGTGTCTTTCTCCTTGTCTTTTTCCCCTGCTTTTGCAACATCTGTGAGCTTAGTTTTGGCACCTTTTGGTCCTTTGCACTGCACCTGATATAAACCCAGGCCATTTTCTTAGAATCACTAACTTACGCAAATTTTCTTTTTTTCTCATAGAAATTGAATTCCTTTCATGTTGTCTCCATTCCAGCGTGTTTGTAAGTCCTTCTTTTCTGTTTTGGCCTTCAGTGGGGATCAATTTTGGCAAACTTTGCTGCATGTGCCTGCACTTGCTGGCCTATGGCCTGCTGCATTTTGATGGCTTTGACTTTGGGAAAGATTTTTTCTTTTTTTTTTTTTTTTTTTTTTTTTTTAAGTACTCATGCCATGTCCCTCATATCTTGCTCCCTAAGTTGTGTCTTCCTCCTTCACTTTTTCCCCTGCTTTTGCAACATCTGTGAGCTTAGTTTTGGCACCTTTTGGTCCTTTGAAATGCACCTGATAAAACCCCAGGCCATTTTCTTAGAGTCACTAAATTTCCCAAATTTTCTTTTTTTCTCCTCCAATTGCAATTCCTTTGATGTTGACTCCTTTCCAGCGTGTTTGTAGGTCCTTCTTTTCTCTTTTGGCCTTCAGTGGGGATCAATTTTTGCAAGCTTTGCTGCATGTGCCTGCACTTGCTGGCGTATGGCCTGCCTGCATTTGGATGGCTTTGACTTTGGGAAAGATTTTTTTCTTTTTTTTGGTTGTTTTCTGAAGTGTTCATGCCATGTCCCCTCATATCTTGCTCCCTAAGTTGTGTCTTCCTCCTTGACTTTTCCCCCTGCTTTTGCAACATCTGTGAGCATAGTTTTGGCACCTTTTGGTCCTTTGCACTGCACCTGATAAAACCCCAGGCCACTTTCTAAGTGTCATTAAATTTCCGAAATTTTCTTTTTTTTCTCCTCCAATTGCAATTCCTTTGATGGTGTCTCCATTCCAGCGTGTTTCTAAGTCCTTCTTTTCTGTTTTGGCCTTCAGTGGGGATCAATTTTGGCAAGCTTTGCTGCATGTGCCTGCACTTGCTGGCCTATGGCCTGCCTGCATTTTGATGGCTTTGACTTTGGGATAGATTTTTTTTTTTTGTTTGTTTTTTTTGTTTTAAGTATTCATGCCATGTCCCTCATATCTTGCTCCCTAAGTTGTGTCTTCCTCCTTGACTTTTTCCCCTGCTTTTGCAACATCTGTGAGCTTAGTTTTGGCACCTTTTGGTCCTTTGCAATGCAGCTGATTTCCTCACAGCCTATTTTTTGTAGAGACTAAAATTCCCCGATTTTCTGCTTTTTTTCAATTGCATTTCATTTGAACCTATCTCCTTTCCAGAGTGTTTGTAAGCCTTTCTTTTGGGATTCGCAAGATTCCTTTTCCCTTCCCGAAATGAAATGAAATTTCCTTTGGGGAAGGGAAAAGGAATCTTGTGATTTCAATGGGGACCAATAGAGGAATCTTTGGTGCATGTCCCTGCACTTGATGGCAGGCCATGCCTTTTGATGGCTTTGACTTTGGGAAAGATTTTTTTCTTGTTTTGGTTGTTTTCTGAAGTGTTCATGCCATGTCCCTCATATCTTGCTCCCTAAGTTGTGTCTTCCTCCTTGACTTTTTCCCCTGCTTTTGCAACATCTGTGAGCTTAGTTTTGGCACCTTTTTGGTCCTTTGCAATGCAGCTGATTTCCTCACAGCCTATTTTTTGAAGAGACTAAAATTCCCGATTTTCTGCTTTTTTCAATGGCATTTCATTTGAACCTATCTCCTTTCCAGAGTGTTTTTAAGCCTTTCTTTTGGGATTCGCAAGATTCCTTTTCCCTTCCCGAAAGGAAATTTCATTTCCTTTCGGGAAGGGAAAAGGATTCTTGCGATTTTCAATGGGGACCAATAGAGGAATCTTTGGTGCATGTCCCTGCACTTGATGGCAGGCCATGCCTTTTGATGGCTTTGACTTTGGGAAAGATTTTTTTTCTTGTT
Source organism: Artemisiospiza belli (assembly GCA_021963965.1). NCBI lineage: Eukaryota > Metazoa > Chordata > Aves > Passeriformes > Passerellidae > Artemisiospiza > Artemisiospiza belli. Next base: position 91,847 of record JAKDEW010000800.1, read on the forward strand.
TTGGTTGTTTTCTGAAGTGTTCATGCCATGTCCCTCACATCTTGCCCCCTAAGTTGTGTCTTCCTCCTTGTCTTTTTCCCCTGCTTTTGCAACATCTGTGAACTTAGTTTTGGCACCTTTTGGTCCTTTGCACTGCACCTGATATAAACCCAGGCCCATTTTCTTAGAATCACTACCTTTCCCAAATTTTCTTTTTTTCTCATAGAAATTGAATTCCTTTCATGTTGTCTCCATTCCAGCGTGTTTGTAAGTCCTTCTTTTCTGTTTTGGCCTTCAGTGGGGATCAATTTTGGCAAGCTTTGCTGCATGTGCCTGCACTTGCTGGCGTATGGCCTGCCTGCATTTTGATGGCTTTGACTTTGGGAAAGATTTTTTCTTTTTTTTTTTTTATTATTTTCATTATTCATGCCATGTCCCTCACATCTTGCCCCCTAAGTTGTGTCTTCCTCCTTGACTTTTTCCCCTGCTTTTGCAACATCTGTGTGCTTAGTTTTGGCACCTTTTGGTCCTTTGCAATGCAGATGATTTCTTCACAGCCCTATTTTTGAAGAGACTAAATTTTCTGCTTTTTTCAATTGCATTTCATTTGAACCTATCTCCTTTCCAGAGTGTTTGTAAGTCTTTCTTTTGGGATTCGCAAGATTCCTTTTCCCTTCCCGAAGGAAATTTCATTCCTTTCGGGAAGGGAAAAGAAATCTTGCGATTTCAATGGGGACCAATAGAGGAATCTTTGGTGCATGTCCCTGCACTTGATGGCAGGCCATGGCCTTTGATGGCTTTGACTTTGGGAAAGATTTCTTTCTTTTTTTGGTTGTTTCTGAAGTGTTCATGCCATGTCCCTCACATCTTGCCCCCCTAAGTTGTGTCTTTCTCTTTGTCTTTTTCCCTGCTTTTGCAACATCTGTGAGCTTAGTTTTGGCACCTTTTGTCCTTTGCACTGCACCTGATATAAACCCAGGCCATTTTCTTAGAGTCACTAAATTTCCCAAATTTTCTTTTTTTCTCCTCCAATTGCAATTCCTTTGATGCTGTCTCCATTCCAGCGTGTTTTGTAAGTCCTTCTTTTCTGTTTTGGCCTTCAGTGGGGATCAATTTTGGCAAGCTTTGCTGCATGTGCCTGCACTTGCTGGCGTATGGCCTGCCTGCATTTTGATGGCTTTGACTTTGGGAAAGATTTTTTCTTTTTATTTTTTTTATTATTTTAAGTATTCATGCCATGTCCCTCACATCTTGCCCCCTAAGTTGTGTCTTCCTCCTTGACTTTTTCCCCTGCTTTTGCAACATCTGTGAGCTTAGTTTTGGCACCTTTTTGGTCCTTTGCACTACACCTGATATAAACCCAGGCCATTTTCTTTAGAGTCACTAAATTTCCCAATTTATTTTTTTTCTCCTCCAATTGCAATTCCTTTGATGCTGTCTCCATTCCAGCGTGTTCGTAAGTCCTTCTTTTCTGTTTTGGCCTTCAGTGGGGATCAATTTTGGAAAGCTTTGCTGCATGTGCCCTGCCCTTGGTGGTGTATGGCCTGCCTGCATTTTGATGGCTTTGACTTTGGGAAAGATTTTTTTCTTTTTTTGGTTTGTTTTCTGAAGTGTTCATGCCATGTCCCTCATATCTTGCCCCCTAAGTTGTGTCTTCCTACTTGACTTTTTTACCCTGCTTTTGCAACATCTGTGAGCTTAGTTTTGGCATCTTTTGGTCCTTTGCACTGCACCTGATAAAACCCCAGGCCACTTTCTAAGAGTCATTAACTTTCCCAAATTTTCTTTTTTTTCTCCTCCAATTGCAATTCCTTTGATGGTGTCTCCATTCCAGCGTGTTTGTAGGTCCTTCTTTTCTGTTTTGGCCTTCAGTGGGGATCAATTTTGGCAAGCTTTGCTGCATGTGCCTGCCCTTGGTGGTGTATGGCCTGCCTGCATTTTGATGGCTTTGACTTTGGGAAAGATTTTTTCTTTTTTTTTCTTTTTTGTTTTAAGTATTCATGCCATGTCCCTCACATCTTGCCCCCTAAGTTGTGTCTTCCTCCTTGACTTTTTCCCCTGCTTTTGCAACATCTGTGAGCTTAGTTTTGGCACCTTTTGGTCCTTTGCACTGCACCTGATATAAACCCAGGCCATTTTCTTAGAGTCACTAAATTTCCCAAATTTTCTTTTTTTCTCCTCCAATTGCAATTCCTTTGATTTTGACTCCTTTCCAGCGTGTTTGTAGGTCCTTATTTTCTGTTTTGGCCTTCAGTGGGGATCAATTTTGGCAAGCTTTGCTGCATGTGCCTGCCCTTGGTGGCGTATGGCCTGCCTGCATTTTGATGGCTTTGACTTTGGGAAAGATTTTTTCTTTTTTTTTTTTTATTATTTTAAGTATTCATGCCATTTCTCTCATATCTTGCCCCCTAAGTTGTGTCTTCCTCCTTGACTTTTTCCCCTGCTTTTGCAACATCTGTGAGCTTAGTTTTGGCACCTTTTGGTCCTTTGCAATGCAGCTGATTTCCTCACAGCCTATTTTTTGAAGAGACTAAAATTCCCGATTTTCTGCTTTTTTCAATTGCATTTCATTTGAACCTATCTCCTTTACAGAGTGTTTGTAAGCCTTTCTTTTCGGATTCGCAAGATTTTTTTTTCCCTTCCCGAAAGGAAATTTCATTTCCTTTCGGGAAGGGAAAAGGAATCTTGTGATTTCAATGGGGACCAATAGAGGAATCTTTGGTGCATGTCCCTGCACTTGAAGGCAGGCCATGCCTTTTGATGGCTTTGACTTGGGAAAGATTTTTTTTCTTTTTTGGTTGTTTTCTGAAGTGTTCATGCCATGTCCCTCACATCTTGCCCCCTAAGTTGTGTCTTCCTCCTTGACTTTTTCCCCTGCTTTTGCAACATCTGTGAGCTTAGTTTTGGCACCTTTTGGTCCTTTGCACTGCACCTGATATAAACCCAGGCCATTTTCTTAGAGTCACTAAATTTCCCAAATTTTCTTTTTTTCTCCTCCAATTGCAATTCCTTTGATGCTGTCTCCATTCCAGCGTGTTTGTAAGTCCTTCTTTTCTGTTTTGGCCTTCAGTGGGGATCAATTTTGGCAAGCTTTGCTGCATGTGCCTGCACTTGCTGGCCTATGGCCTGCCTGCATTTTGATGGCTTTGACTTTGGGAAAGATTTTTTCTTTTTTTTTTTTTTTTTTTTGGTTTAAGTATTCATGCCATGTCCCTCATATCTTGCCCCCTAAGTTGTGTCTTCCTCCTTGACTTTTTCCCCTGCTTTTGCAACATCTGTGAGCTCAGTTTTGCCACCTTTTGGTCCTTTGCAATGCAGCTGATTTCCTCACAGCCTATTTTTTGAAGAGACTAAAATTCCCGATTTTCTGCTTTTTTCAATTGCATTTCATTTGAACCTATCTCCTTTCCAGAGTGTTTGTAAGTCTTTCTTTTGGGATTCGCAAGATTTCTTTTCCCTTCCCGAAAGGAAATGAAATTTCCTTTCGGGAAGGGGAAAAGAAATCTTGCGATTTCAATGGGGACCAATAGAGGAATCTTTGGTGCATGTCCCTGCACTTGATGGCAGGCCATGCCTTTTGATGGCTTTGACTTTGGGAAAGATTTTTTCTTTTTTTTTTTTTTATTATTTTAAGTATTCATGCCATGTCCCTCACATCTTGCCCCCTAAGTTGTGTCTTCCTCCTTGACTTTTTCCCCTGCTTTTGCAACATCTGTGAGCTTAGTTTTGGCACCTTTTGGTCCTTTGCACTGCACCTGATATAAACCCAGGCCATTTTCTTAGAGTCACTAAATTTCCCAATTTTTTTTTTTCTCCTCCAATTGCAATTCCTTTGATGCTGTCTCCATTCCAGCGTGTTTGTAAGTCCTTCTTTTCTGTTTTGGCCTTCAGTGGGGATCAATTTTGGCAAGCTTTGCTGCATGTGCCTGCCCTTGGTGGTGTATGGCCTGCTTGCATTTTGATGGCTTTGACTTTGGGAAAGGTTTTTTCTTTTTTTTTTTTTTATTATTTTAAGTATTCTTGCCATGTCCCTCATATCTTGCTCCCTAAGTTCTGTCTTCCTCCTTGGCTTTTTCCCCTGCTTTTGCAACATCTGTGAGCTTAGTTTTGGCACCTTTTGGTCCTTTGCAATGCAGCTGATTTCCTCACAGCCTATTTTTTGAAGAGACTAAAATTCCCGATTTTCTGCTTTTTTCAATGGCATTTCATTTGAACCTATCTCCTTTCCAGAGTGTTTGTAAGCCTTTCTTTTGGGATTCGCAAGATTCCTTTTCCCTTCCCGAAAGGAAATTTCATTTCCTTTCGGGAAGGGAAAAGGAATCTTGCGATTTCAATGGGGACCAATAGAGGAATCTTTGGTGCATGTCCCTGCACTTGATGGCAGGCCATGCCTTTTGATGGCTTTGACTTTGGGAAAGATTTTTTTCTTTTTTTGGTTGTTTTCTGAAGTGTTCATGCCATGTCCCTCACATCTTGCCCCCTAAGTTGTGTCTTCCTCCTTGTCTTTTTCCCCGGCTTTTGCAACATCTGTGAGCTTAGTTTTGGCACCTTTTGGTCCTTTGCACTGCACCTGATATAAACCCAGGCCATTTTCTTAGAATCACTAACTTACCCAAATTTTCCTTTTTTCTCATAGAAATTGAATTACTTTCATGTTGTCTCCATTCCAGCGTGTTTGTAAGTCCTTCTTTTCTGTTTTGGCCTTCAGTGGGGATCAATTTTGGCAAGCTTTGCTGCATGTGCCTGCCCTTGGTGGTGTATGGCCTGCCTGCCTTTTGATGGCTTTGACTTTGGGAAAGATTTTTTTCTTTTTTTGGTTGTTTTCTGAAGTGTTCTTGCCATGTCCCTCATATCTTGCCCCCTAAGTTCTGTCTTCCTCCTTGACTTTTTACCCTGCTTTTGCAACATCTGTGAGCTTAGTTTTGGCATCTTTTGGTCCTTTGCACTGCACCTGATAAAACCCCAGGCCACTTTCTTAGAGTCATTAAATTTCCCAAATTTTCTTTTTTTCTCCTCCAATTGCAATTCCTTTGATGTTGACTCCTTTCCAGCGTGTTTGTAGGTCCTTCTTTTTAGTTTTGGCCTTCAGTGGGGATCAATTTTGGCAAGCTTTGCTGCATGTGCCTGCCCTTGGTGGTGTATGGCCCTGCCTGCATTTTGATGGCTTTGACTTTGGAAAGATTTTTTCTTTTTTTTTTTTTTTTATTATTTTAAGTATTCATGCCATGTCCCTCACATCTTGCCCCCTAAGTTGTGTCTTCCTCCTTGACTTTTTCCCCTGCTTTTGCAACATCTGTGAGCTTAGTTTTGGTACCTTTTGGTCCTTTGCACTGCACCTGATATAAACCCAGGCCATTTTCTTAGAATCACTAAATTTCCCAAATTTTCTTTTTTTTCTCATAGAAATTGAATTCCTTTCATGTTGTCTCCATTCCAGCGTGTTTGTAAGTCCTTCTTTTCTGTTTTGGCCTTCAGTGGGGATCAATTTTGGCAAGCTTTGCTGCATGTGCCTGCACTTGCTGGCCTATGGCCTGCCTGCATTTTGATGGCTTTGACTTTGGGAAAGATTTTTTCTTTTTTTTTTTTTTTATTATTTTAAGTATTCATGCCATGTCCCTCATATCTTGCCCCCTAAGTTGTGTCTTCCTCCTTGACTTTTTCCCCTGCTTTTGCAACATCTGTGAGCTTAGTTTTGGCACCTTTTTGGTCCTTTGCACCTGATATAAACCCAGGCCGTTTTCTTAGACTCACTAATTTTCCCAATTTTTTTTTTTCTCCTCCAATTGCAATTCTTTGATGTTGTCTCCATTCCAGCGTGTTTGTAAGTCCTTCTTTTCTGTTTTGGCCTTCAGTGGGGATCAATTTTGGCAAGCTTTGCTGCATGTGCCTGCCCTTGGTGGTGTATGGCCTGCCTGCATTTTGATGGCTTTGACTTTGGGAAAGATTTTTTCTTTTTTTTTTTTTTTATTATTTTAAGTATTCATGCCATGTCCCTCACATCTTGCCCCCCTAAGTTGTGTCTTCCTCCTTGACTTTTTCCCCTGCTTTTTGCAACATCTGTGACCTTAGTTTTGGCACCTTTTGGTCCTTTGCACTGCACCTGATATAAACCCAGGCCATTTTCTTAGAGTCACTAAATTTCCCAAATTTTCTTTTTTTCTCCTCCAATTGCAATTCCTTTGATGCTGTCTCCATTCCATCGTGTTTGTAAGTCCTTCTTTTCTGTTTTGGCCTTCACTGGGGATCAATTTTGGCAAGCTTTGCTGCATGTGCCTGCCCTTGGTGGCGTATGGCCTGCCTGCCTTTTGATGGCTTTGACTTCGGGAAAGATTTTTTTCTTTTTTTTGGTTGTTTTCTGAAGTGTTCATGCCATGTCCCTCATATCTTGCCCCCCTAAGTTGTGTCTTCCTCCTTGACTTTTTACCCTGCTTTTGCAACATCTGTGAGCTTAGTTTTTGCATCTTTTGGTCCTTTGCACTGCACCTGATAAAACCCCAGGCCACTTTCTTAGAATCATTAAATTTCCCAAATTTTCTTTTTTTCTTCTCCAATTGCAATTCCTTTGATGGTATCTCCATTCCAGCATGTTTGTAGGTCCTTCTTTTCTGTTTTGGCCTTCAGTGGGGATCAATTTTGGCAAGCTTTGCTGCATGTGCCTGCCCTTGGTGGTGTATGGCCTGCCTGCATTTTGATGGCTTTGACTTTGGGAAAGATTTTTTTCCTTTTTTTTTTTTCTTTTTTGTTTTAAGTATTCATGCCATGTCCCTCACATCTTTCCCCCTAAGTTGTGTCTTCCTCCTTGACTTTTTCCCCTGCTTTTGCAACATCTGTGAGCTTAGTTTTGGCACCTTTTGGTCCTTTGCACTGCACCTATTATAAACCCAGGCCATTTTCTTAGAGTCACTAAATTTCACAAATTTTCTTTTTTTCTCCTCCAATTGCAAATCCTTTGATGGTGTCTCCATTCCAGCGTGTTTGTAAGTCCTTCTTTTCTGTTTTGGCCTTAAGTGGGGATCAATTTTGGCAAGCTTTGCTGCATGTGCCTGCACTTGCTGGCGTATGGCCTGCCTGCATTTTGATGGCTTTGACTTTGGGAAAGATTTTTTCTTTTTTTTTTTTTTTTATTATTTTAAGTATTCATGCCATGTCCCTCACATCTTGCCCCCTAAGTTGTGTCTTCCTCCTTGACTTTTTCCCCTGCTTTTGCAACATCTGTGACCTTAGTTTTGGCACCTTTTGGTCCTTTGCACTGCACCTGATATAAACCCAAGCCATTTTATTAGAATCACTAACTTACCAAAATTTTCTTTTTTTCCCATAGAAATTGAATTCCTTTCATGTTGTCTCCATTCCAGCGTGTTTGTGAGTCCTTCTTTTCGGTTTTGGCCTTCAGTGGGGGATCAATTTTGGCAAGCTTTGCTGCATGTGCCTGCCCTTGGTGGTGTATGGCCTGCTTGCATTTTGATGGCTTTGACTTTGGGAAAGGTTTTTTTCTTTTTTTTTTTTAATTATTTTAAGTATTTTTGCCATGTCCCTCATATCTTGCTCCCTAAGTTCTGTCTTCCTCCTTCACTTTTTCCCCTGCTTTTGCAACATCTGTGAGCTTAGTTTTTGCATCTTTTGGTCCTTTGCACTGCACCTGATATAAACCCAGGCCATTTTCTTAGAGTCACTAAATTTCCCAAATTTTCTTTTTATCTCCTCCAATTGCAATTCCTTTGATGTTGACTCCTTTCCAGCGTGTTTGTAAGTCCTTCTTTTCTGTTTGGCCTTCAGTGGGGATCAGTTTTGGCAAACTTTGCTGCATGTGCCTGCCCTTGCTGGCGTATGGCCTTCCTGCATTTTGATGGCTTTGACTTTGGGAAAGATTTTTTCTTTTTTTTTTTTTTATTATTTTAAGTATTCATGCCATGTCCCCTCACATCTTGCCCCCTAAGTTGTGTCTTCCTCCTTGTCTTTTTCCCCTGCTTTTGCAACATCTGTGAGCTTAGTTTTGGCACCTTTTGGTCCTTTGCACTGCACCTGATATAAACCCAGGCCATTTTCTTAGAATCACTAAATTTCCCAAATTTTCTTTTTTTCTCATAGAAATTGAATTCCTTTCATGTTGTCTCCATTCCAGCGTGTTTGTAAGTCCTTCTTTTCTGTTTTGGCCTTCAGTGGGGATCAATTTTGGCAAGCTTTGCTGCATGTGCCTGCCCTGGTGGCGTATGGCCTGCCTTCCTTTTGATGGCTTTGACTTCGGGAAAGATTTTTTTTCTTTTTTTGGTTGTTTTCTGAAGTGTTCATGCCATGTCCCTCATATCTTGCCCCCTAAGTTGTGTCTTCCTCCTTGACTTTTTCCCCTGCTTTTGCAACATCTGTGACCTTAGTTTTGGCACCTTTTGGTCCTTTGCACTGCACCTGATATAAACCCAGGCCATTTTATTAGAATCACTAACTTACCAAAATTTTCTTTTTTTCTCATAGAAATTGAATTCCTTTCATGTTGTCTCCATTCCAGCGTGTTTGTGAGTCCTTCTTTTCGGTTTTGGCCTTCAGTGGGGATCAATTTTGGCAAGCTTTGCTGCATGTGCCTGCACTTGCTGGCCTATGGCCTGCCTGCATTTTGATGGCTTTGACTTTGGGTAAGATTTTTTCTTTTTATTTTTTTTATTATTTTAAGTATTCATGCCATGTCCCTCACATCTTGCCCCCTAAGTTGTGTCTTCCTCCTTGTCTTTTTCCCCTGCTTTTGCAACATCTGTGAGCTTAGTTTTGGCACCTTTTGGTCCTTTGCACTGCACCTGATATAAATCCAGGCCATTTTCTTAGAGTCACTAAATTTCCCAATTTTTTTTTTTCTCCTCCAATTGCAATTCCTTTGATGCTGTCTCCATTCCAGCGTGTTTGTAAGTCCTTCTTTTCTGTTTTGGCCTTCAGTGGGGATCAATTTTGGCAAGCTTTGCTGCATGTGCCTGCCCTTGGTGGTGTATGTCCTGCTTGCATTTTGATGGCTTTGACTTTGGGAAAGGTTTTTTCTTTTTTTTTTTTTATTATTTTAAGTATTCTTGCCATGTCCCTCATATCTTGCTCCCTAAGTTCTGTCTTCCTCCTTCACTTTTTCCCCTGCTTTTGCAACATCTGTGAGCTTAGTTTTTGCATCTTTTGGTCCTTTGCACTGCACCTGATATAAACCCAGGCCATTTTCTTAGAGTCACTAAATTTCCCAAATTTTCTTTTTATCTCCTCCAATTGCAATTCCTTTGATGTTGACTCCTTTCCAGCGTGTTTGTAAGTCCTTCTTTTCTGTTTTGGCCTTCAGTGGGGATCAGTTTTGGCAAACTTTGCTGCATGTGCCTGCCCTTGCTGGCGTATGGCCTTCCTGCATTTTGATGTCTTTGACTTTGGGAAAGATTTTTTCTTTTTTTTTTTTTTTTTATTATTTTAAGTATTCATGCCATGTCCCTAGTATCTTGCCCCCTAAGTTGTGTCTTCCTCCTTGACTTTTTCCCCTGCTTTTGCTACATCTGTGAGCTTGGTTTTTTGCACCTTTTGGTCCTTTGCAATGCAGCTGATTTCCTCACAGCCTATTTTTTGAAGAGACTAAAATTCCCGATTTTCTGCTTTTTTCAATTGCATTTCATTTGAACCTATATTCTTTCCAGAGTGTTTGTAAGCCTTTCTTTTGGGATTCGCAAGATTCCTTTTCCCTTCCCGAAAGGAAATTTCATTTCCTTTCGGGAAGGGAAAAGGAATCTTGCGATTTCAATGGGGACCAATAGAGGAATCTTTGGTGCATGTCCCTGCACTTGATGGCAGGCCATGCCTTTTGATGGCTTTGACTTTGGGGAAAGATTTTTTTCTTTTTTGGTTGTTTTCTGAAGTGTTCATGCCATGTCCCTCACATCTTGCCCCCTAAGTTGTGTCTTCCTCCTTGTCTTTTTCCCCTGCTTTTGCAACATCTGTGAGCTTAGTTTTGGCACCTTTTGGTCCTTTGCACTGCACCTGATATAAACCAGGCCATTTTCTTAGAGTCAGTAATTTCCCTAATTTTCTTTTTTTCTCATAGAAATTGAATTCCTTTCAGTTTGTCTCCATTCCAGCGTGTTTGTAAGTCCTTCTTTTCTGTTTTGGCCTTCAGTGGGGATCAATTTTGGCAAGCTTTGCTGCATGTGCCTGCCCTTGGTGGTGTATGGCCTGCCTGCCTTTTGATGGCTTAGACTTTGGGAAAGATTTTTTTCCTTTTTTTGGTTGTTTTCTGAAGTGTTCTTGCCATGTCCCTCATATCTTGCCCCCTAAGTTCTGTCTTCCTCCTTGACTTTTTCCCCTGCTTTTGCAACATCTGTGAGCTTAGTTTTGGCATCTTTTGGTCCTTTGCACTGCACCTGATAAAACCCAGGCCACTTTCTAAGAGTCATTAAATTTCCCAAATTTTCTTTTTTTCTCCTCCAATTGCAATTCCTTTGATGTTGACTCCTTTCCAGAGTGTTTGTAGGTCCTTCTTTTTTGTTTTGGCCTTCAGTGGGGATCAATTTTGGCAAGCTTTGCTGCATGTGCCTGCCCTTGGTGGCGTATGGCCTGCCTGCATTTTGATGGCTTTGACTTTGGGAAAGATTTTTTCTTTTTTTTTTTTTTATTATTTTAAGTATTCATGCCATGTCCCTCACATCTTGCCCCCTAAGTTGTGTCTTCCTCCTTGACTTTTTCCCCTGCTTTTGCAACATCTGTGTGCTTAGTTTTGGCACCTTTTGGTCCTTTGCAATGCAGCTGATTTCTTCACAGCCTATTTTTTGAAGAGACTAAAATTCCCGATTTTTCTGCTTTTTTCAATTGCATTTCATTTGAACCTATCTCCTTTCCAGAGTGTTTGTAAGTCTTTCTTTTGGGATTCGCAAGATTCCTTTTCCCTTCCCGAAAGGAAATTTCATTCCTTTCAGGAAGGGAAAAGAAATCTTGCGATTTCAATGGGGACCAATAGAGGAATCTTTGGTGCATGTCCCTGCACTTGATGGGCAGGCCATGGCTTTTGATGGCTTTGACTTTGGGAAAGATTTCTTTCTTTTTTGGTTGTTTCTGAAGTGTTCATGCCATGTCCCTCACATCTTGCCCCCTAAGTTGTGTCTTTCTCTTTGTCTTTTCCCCCTGCTTTTGCAACATCTGTGAGCTTAGTTTTGGCACCTTTTGGTCCTTTGCACTGCACCTGATATAAACCCAGGCCATTTTCTTAGAGTCACTAAATTTCCCAAATTTTCTTTTTTTCTCCTCCAATTGCAATTCCTTTGATGCTGTCTCCATTCCAGCGTGTTTGTAAGTCCTTCTTTTCTGTTTTGGCCTTCAGTGGGGATCAATTTTGGCAAGCTTTGCTGCATGTGCCTGCACTTGCTGGCGTATGGCCTGCCTGCATTTTGATGGCTTTGACTTTGGGAAAGATTTTTTCTTTTTATTTTTTTTATTATTTTAAGTATTCATGCCATGTCCCTCACATCTTGCCCCCTAAGTTGTGTCTTCCTCCTTGACTTTTTCCCCTGCTTTTGCAACATCTGTGAGCTTAGTTTTGGCACCTTTTGGTCCTTTGCACTACACCTGATATAAACCCAGGCCATTTTCTTAGAGTCACTAAATTTCCCAATTTTTTTTTTTCTCCTCCAATTGCAATTCCTTTGATGCTGTCTCCATTCCAGCGTGTTTCGTAAGTCCTTCTTTTCTGTTTTGGCCTTCAGTGGGGATCAATTTTGGCAAGCTTTGCTGCATGTGCCTGCCCTTGGTGGTGTATGGCCTGCCTGCATTTTGATGGCTTTGACTTTGGGAAAGATTTTTTTCTTTTTTTTGGTTGTTTTCTGAAGTGTTCATGCCATGTCCCTCATATCTTGCCCCCTAAGTTGTGTCTCCTACTTGACTTTTTTACCCTGCTTTTGCAACATCTGTGAGCTTAGTTTTGGCATCTTTTGGTCCTTTGCACTGCACCTGATAAAACCCCAGGCCACTTTCTAAGAGTCATTAACTTTCCCAAATTTTCTTTTTTTCTCCTCCAATTGCAATTCCTTTGATGGTGTCCTCCATTCCAGCGTGTTTGTAGGTCCTTCTTTTATGTTTTGGCCTTCAGTGGGGATCAATTTTGGCAAGCTTTGCTGCATGTGCCTGCCCTTGGTGGTGTATGGCCCTGCCTGCATTTTGATGGCTTTGACTTTGGGAAAGATTTTTTCTTTTTTTTTCTTTTTTGTTTTAAGTATTCATGCCATGTCCCTCACATCTTGCCCCCTAAGTTGTGTCTTCCTCCTTGACTTTTTCCCCTGCTTTTGCAACATCTGTGAGCTTAGTTTTGGCACCTTTTGGTCCTTTGCACTGCACCTGATATAAACCCAGGCCATTTTCTTAGAGTCACTAAATTTCCCAAATTTTCTTTTTTTCTCCTCCAATTGCAATTCCTTTGATTTTGACTCCTTTCCAGCGTGTTTGTAGGTCCTTATTTTCTGTTTTGGCCTTCAGTGGGGGATCAATTTTGGCAAGCTTTGCTGCATGTGCCTGCCCTTGGTGGCGTATGGCCTGCCTGCATTTTGATGGCTTTGACTTTGGGAAAGATTTTTTCTTTTTTTTTTTTTTATTATTTTAAGTATTCATGCCATTTCTCTCATATCTTGCCCCCTAAGTTGTGTCCTTCCTCCTTGACTTTTTCCCCTGCTTTTGCAACTGTGAGCTTAGTTTTGGCACCTTTTGGTCCTTTGCAATGCAGCTGATTTCCTCACAGCCTATTTTTTGAAGAGACTAAAATTCCCGATTTTCTGCTTTTTTCAATTGCATTTCATTTGAACCTATCTCCTTTCCAGAGTGTTTGTAAGCCTTTCTTTTCGGATTCGCAAGATTTTTTTTCCCTTCCCGAAAGGAAATTTCATTTCCTTTCGGGAAGGGAAAAGGAATCTTGTGATTTCAATGGGGACCAATAGAGGAATCTTTGGTGCATGTCCCTGCACTTGAAGGCAGGTCATGCCTTTTGATGGCTTTGACTTTGGGAAAGATTTTTTTCTTTTTTGGTTGTTTTCTGAAGTGTTCATGCCATGTCCCTCACATCTTGCCCCCTAAGTTGTGTCTTCCTCCTTGACTTTTTCCCCTGCTTTTGCAACATCTGTGGGCTTAGTTTTGGCACCTTTTGGTCCTTTGCACTGCACCTGATATAAACCCAGGCCATTTTCTTAGAGTCACTAAATTTCCCAAATTTTCTTTTTTCTCTCTCCAATTGCAATTCCTTTGATTTTGACTCCTTTCCAGCGTGTTTGTAGGTCCTTATTTTCTGTTTTGGCCTTCAGTGGGGATCAATTTTGGCAAGCTTTGCTGCATGTGCCTGCCCTTGGTGGCGTATGGCCTGCCTGCATTTTGATGGCTTTGACTTTGGGAAAGATTTTTTCTTTTTTTTTTTTTATTATTTTTAAGTATTCATGCCATTTCTCTCATATCTTGCCCCCTAAGTAGTGTCTTCCTCCTTGACTTTTTCCCCTGCTTTTGCAACATCTGTGAGCTTAGTTTTGGCACCTTTTGGTCCTTTGCAATGCAGCTGATTTCCTCACAGCCTATTTTTTGAAGAGACTAAAATTCCGATTTTCTGCTTTTTTCAATTGCATTTCATTTGAACCTATCTCCTTTCCAGAGTGTTTGTAAGCCTTCTTTTCGGATTCGCAAGATTTTCTTTCCCTTCCCGAAAGGAAATTTCATTTCCTTTCGGGAAGGGAAAAGGAATCTTGTGATTTCAATGGGGACCAATAGAGGAATCTTTGGTGCATGTCCCTGCACTTGAAGGCAGGCCATGCCTTTTGATGGCTTTGACTTTGGGAAAGATTTTTTTCTTTTTTTGGTTGTTTTCTGAAGTGTTCATGCCATGTCCCTCACATCTTGCCCCCTAAGTTGTGTCTTCCTCCTTGACTTTTTCCCCTGCTTTTGCAACATCTGTGGGCTTAGTTTTGGCACCTTTTGGTCCTTTGCACTGCACCTGATATAAACCCAGGCCATTTTCTTAGAGTCACTAAATTTCCCAAATTTTCTTTTTTCTCCTCCAATTGCAATTCCTTTGATGCTGTCTCCATTCCAGCGTGTTTGTAAGTCCTTCTTTTCTGTTTTGGCCTTCAGTGGGGATCAATTTTGGCAAGCTTTGCTGCATGTGCCTGCACTTGCTGGCGTATGGCCTGCCTGCATTTTGATGGCTTTGACTTTGGGAAAGATTTTTTCTTTTTTTTTTTTTTTTTTGGTTTAAGTATTCATGCCATGTCCCTCATATCTTGCCCCCTAAGTTGTGTCTTCCTCCTTCACTTTTTCCCCTGCTTTTGCAACATCTGTGAGCTCAGTTTTGCCACCTTTTGGTCCTTTGCAATGCAGCTGATTTCCTCACAGCCTATTTTTTGAAGAGACTAAAATTCCCGATTTTCTGCTTTTTTCAATTGCATTTCATTTGAACCTATCTCCTTTCCAGAGTGTTTGTAAGTCTTTCTTTTGGGATTCGCAAGATTTCTTTTCCCTTCCCGAAAGGAAATGAAATTTCCTTTCGGGAAGGGAAAAGAAATCTTGCGATTTCAATGGGGACCAATAGAGGAATCTTTGGTGCATGTCCCTGCACTTGATGGCAGGCCATGCCTTTTGATGGCTTTGACTTTGGGAAAGATTTTTTCTTTTTTTTTTTTTTATTATTTTAAGTATTCATGCCATGTCTCTCATATCTTGCCCCCTAAGTTGTGTCTTCCTCCTTGACTTTTTCCCTGCTTTTGCAACATCTGTGAGCTTAGTTTTGGCACCTTTTGGTCCTTTGCACTGCATCTGATATAAACCCAGGCCATTTTCTTAGAGTCACTAAATTTCCCAATTTTTTTTTTTCCCCTCCAATTGCAATTCCTTTGATACTGTCTCCATTCCAGCGTGTTTGTAGTCATTCTTTTCTGTTTTGGCCATCAGTGGGGATCAGTTTTGGCAAGCTTTGCTGCATGTGCCTGCCCTTGGTGGTGTATGGCCTGCCTGCCTTTTGATGGCTTTGACTTTGGGAAAGATTTTTTTCTTTTTTTGGTTGTTTTCTGAAGTGTTCATGCCATGTCCCTCACATCTTGCCCCCTAAGTTCTGTCTTCCTACTTGACTTTTTTACCCTGCTTTTGCAACATCTGTGAGCTTAGTTTTGGCATCTTTTGGTCCTTTGCACTGCACCTGATAAAACCCCAGGCCACTTTCTAAGAGTCACTAACTTTCCCAAATTTTCTTTTTTTCTCCTCCAATTGCAATTCCTTTGTTGCTGTCTCCATTCCAGCGTGTTTGTAAGTCCTTCTTTTCTGTTTTGGCCTTCAGTGGGGATCAAGTTTGGCAAGCTTTTGCTGCATGTGCCTGCACTTGCTGGCGTACGGCCTGCCTGCATTTTGATGGCTTTGACTTTGGGAAAGATTTTTTCTTTTTTTTTTTTTTTTTGTTTTAAGTATTCATGCCATGTCCATCACATCTTGCCCCCTAAGTTGTGTCTTCCTCCTTGACTTTTTCCCCTGCTTTTGCAACATCTGTGAGCTTAGTTTTGGCATCTTTGGTCCTTTGCACTGCACCTGATATAAACCCAGGCCATTTTCTCAGAATCACTAAATTTCCCAAATTTTCATTTTTTCTCCTCCAATTTTATTTCCTTTGATATTGTCTCCCATTCCAGCGTGTTTGTAAGTCCTTCTTTTCTGTTTTGGCCTTCAGTGGGGATCAATTTTGGCAAACTTTGCTGCATGTGCCTGCACTTGCTGGCGTATGGCCTGCCTGCATTTTGATGGCTTTGACTTTGGGAAAGATTTTTTCTTTTTTTTTTTTTTTTTTGGTTTAAGTATTCATGCCATGTCCCTCATATCTTGCCCCCTAAGTTGTGTCTTCCTCCTTGACTTTTTCCCCTGCTTTTGCAACATCTGTGAGCTTAGTTTTGGCACCTTTTGGTCCTTTGCAATGCAGCTGATTTCCTCACAGCCTATTTTTTGAAGAGACTAAATTCCCGATTTTTCTGCTTTTTTCAATTGCATTTCATTTGAAACCTATCTCCTTTCCAGAGTGTTTGTAAGTCTTTCTTTTGGGATTCGCAAGATTCCTTTTCCCTTCCCGAAAGGAAATTTCATTTCCTTTCGGGAAGGGAAAAGCAATCTTGCGATTTCAATGGGGACCAATAGAGGAATCTTTGGTGCATGTCCCTGCACTTGATGGCAGGGCCATGCCTTTTGATGGCTTTGACTTTGGAGAAAGATTTTTTTTCTTTTTTTGGTTGTTTTCTGAAGTGTTCATGCCATGTCCCTCACATCTTGCCCCCTAAGTTGTGTCTTCCTCCTTGACTTTTTCCCCTGCTTTTGCAACATCTGTGGGCTTAGTTTTGGCACCTTTTGGTCCTTTGCACTGCACCTGATATAAACCCAGGCCATTTTCTTAGAGTCACTAAATTTCCCAAATTTTCTTTTTTTCTCATGGAAATTGAATTCTTTCATGTTGTCTCCATTCCAGCGTGTTTGTAGGTCCTTCTTTTCTGTTTTGGCCTTCAGTGGGGATCAATTTTGGCAAGCTTTGCTGCATGTGCCTGCCCTTGGTGGCGTATGGCCTGCCTGCCTTTTGATGGCTTTGACTTTGGGAAAGATTTTTTTCTTTTTTTGGTTGTTTTCTGAAGTGTTCATGCCATGTCCCTCATATCTTGCCCCCTAAGTTGTGTCTTCCTCCTTGACTTTTTCCCCTGCTTTTGCAACATCTGTGAGCTTAGTTTTGGCATCTTTTGGTCCTTTGCACTGCACCTGATAAAACCCCAGGCCACTTTCTAAGAGTCATTAAATTTCCCAAATTTTCTTTTTTTCTCCTCCAATTGCAATTCCTTTGATGCTGTCTCCATTCCAGCGTGTTTGTAGGTCCTTCTTTTCTGTTTTGGCCTTCAGTGGGGATCAATTTTGGCAAGCTTTGCTGCATGTGCCTGCCCTTGGTGGTGTATGGCCTGCCTGCCTTTTGATGGCTTTGACTTTGGGAAAGATTTTTTCTTTTTTTTTTCTTTTTTGTTTTAAGTATTCATGCCATGTCCCTCACATCTTGCCCCCTAAGTTGTGTTCTTCCTCCTTGACTTTTTCCCCTGCTTTTGCAACATCTGTGAGCTTAGTTTTGGCACCTTTTGGTCCTTTGCACTGCACCTGATATAAACCCAGGCCATTTTCTTAGAGTCACTAAATTTCCCAATTTTTTTTTTTTCCCCTCCAATTGCAATTCCTTTGATGCTGTCTCCATTCCAGCGTGTTTGTAAGTCCTTCTTTTCTGTTTTTGGCCTTCAGTGGGGATCAATTTTGGCAAGCTTTGCTGCATGTGCCTGCCCTTGGTGGTGTATGGCCTGCCTGCCTTTTGATGGCTTTGACTTTGGGAAAGATTTTTTTCTTTTTTGGTTGTTTTCTGAAGTGTTCATGCCATGTCCCTCACATCTTGCCCCCTAAGTTCTGTCTTCCTACTTGACTTTTTCCCCTGCTTTTGCAACATCTGTGAGCTTAGTTTTGGCATCTTTTGGTCCTTTGCACTGCACCTGATAAAACCCCAGGCCACTTTCTAAGAGTCATTAACTTTCCCAAATTTTCTTTTTTTCTCCTCCAATTGCAATTCCTTTGATGTTGTCTCCATTCCAGCGTGTTTGTAGGTCCTTCTTTTCTGTTTTGGCCTTCAGTGGGGATCAATTTTGGCAAGCTTTGCTGCATGTGCCTGCCCTTGTTGGTGTATGGCCTGCCTGCCTTTTGATGGCTTTGACTTTGGGAAAGATTTTTTTCTTTTTTTGGTTGTTTTCTGAAGTGTTCATGCCATGTCCCTCATATCTTGCCCCCTAAGTTGTGTCTTCCTCCTTGACTTTTTCCCCTGCTTTTGCAACATCTGTGAGCTTAGTTTTGGCATCTTTTGGTCCTTTGCACTGCACCTGATAAAACCCCAGGCCACTTTCTAAGAGTCATTAAATTTCCCAAATTTCTTTTTTTCTCCTCCAATTGCAATTCCTTTGATGCTGTCTCCATTCCAGCGTTGTTTGTAGGTCCTTCTTTTCTGTTTTGGCCTTCAGTGGGGATCAATTTTGGCAAGCTTTGCTGCACGTGCCTGCCCTTGGTGGCGTATGGCCTGCCTGCCTTTTGATGGCTTTGACTTTGGGAAAGATTTTTTCTTTTTTTTTTTTTTATTATTTTAAGTATTCATGCCATGTCCCTCACATCTTGCCCCCTAAGTTGTGTCTTCCTCCTTGACTTTTTCCCCTGCTTTTGCAACATCTGTGAGCTTAGTTTTGGCACCTTTTGGTCCTTTGCACTGCACCTGATATAAACCCAGGCCATTTTTTAGAGTCACTAAATTTCCCAAATTTTCTTTTTTTCTCCTCCAATTGCAATTCCTTTGATGTTGTCTCCATTCCAGCGTGTTTGTAGGTCCTTCTTTTCTGTTTTGGCCTTCACTGGGGATCAATTTTGGCAAGCTTTGCTGCATGTGCCTGCCCTTGGTGGTGTATGGCCTGCCTGCCTTTTGATGGCTTTGACTTTGGGAAAGATTTTTTCTTTTTTTTTTCTTTTTTGTTTTAAGTATTCATGCCATGTCCCTCACATCTTGCCCCCTAAGTTGTGTCTTCCTCCTTGACTTTTTCCCCTGCTTTTGCAACATCTGTGAGCTTAGTTTTGGCACCTTTTGGTCCTTTGCACTGCACCTGATATAAACCCAGGCCATTTTCTTAGAATCACTAACTTACCCAAATTTTCTTTTTTTCTCATAGAAATTGAATTCCTTTTCATGTTGTCTCCATTCCAGCGTGTTTGTATGTCCTTCTTTTACAATTTGGGCCTTCAGTGGGGATCAATTTTGGCAAGCTTTGCTGCACGTGCCTGCCCTTGGTGGCGTATGGCCTGCCTGCATTTTGATGGCTTTGACTTTGGGAAAGATTGTTTCTTTTTTTTTTTTTTATTATTTTAAGTATTCATGCCATGTCCCTCATATCTTGCCCCCTAAGTTGTGTCTTCCTCCTTGACTTTTTCCCCTGCTTTTGCAACATCTGTGAGCTTAGTTTTGGCATCTTTTGGTCCTTTGCACTGCACCTGATATAAACCCAGGCCAATTTCTAGAGTCACTAAATTTCCCAAATTTTCTTTTTTCTCCTCCAATTGCAAATCCTTTGATGTTGTCTCCATTCCAGCGTGTTTGTAAGTCCTTCTTTTCTGTTTTGGCCTTCAGTGGGGATCAATTTTGGCAAGCTTTGCTGCATGTGCCTGCACTTGCTGGCGTACGGCCTGCCTGCATTTTGATGGCTTTGACTTTGGGAAAGATTTTTTCTTTTTTTTTTTTTATTATTTTAAGTATTCAAGCCATGTCCCTCACATCTTGCCCCCTAAGTTGTGTCTTCCTCCTTGACTTTTTCCCCTGCTTTTGCAACATCTGTGAGCTTAGTTTTGGCACCTTTTGGTCCTTTGCACGGCACCTGATATAAACCCAGGCCATTTTCTAGAGTCACTAAATTTCCCAAATTTTCTTTTTTTCTCCTCCAATTGCAATTCCTTTGATGTTGTCTCCATTCCAGCGTGTTTGTAGGTCCTTCTTTTCTGTTTTGGCCTTCAGTGGGGATCAATTTTGGCAAGCTTTGCTGCATGTGCCTGCCCTTGGTGGTGTATGGCCTGCCTGCCTTTTGATGGCTTTGACTTTGGGAAAGATTTTTTCTTTTTTTTTTCTTTTTTGTTTTAAGTATTCATGCCATGTCCCTCACATCTTGCCCCCTAAGTTGTGTCTTCCTCCTTGACTTTTTCCCCTGCTTTTGCAACATCTGTGAGCTTAGTTTTGGCACCTTTTGGTCCTTTTGCACTGCACCTGATATAAACCCAGGCCATTTTCTTAGAGTCACTAAATTTCCCAATTTTTTTTTTTCCCCTCCAATTGCAATTCCTTTGATGCTGTCTCCATTCCAGCGTGTTTGTAAGTCCTTCTTTTCTGTTTTGGCCTTCAGTGGGGATCAATTTTGGCAAGCTTTGCTGCATGTGCCTGCCCTTGGTGGTGTATGGCCTGCCTGCCTTTTGATGGCTTTGACTTTGGGAAAGATTTTTTTCTTTTTTTTTTTCTTTTTTTTTTTCTTTTTTTTTTTTAAATATTCATGCCATGTCCCTCATATCTTGCCCCCTAAGTTGTGTCTTCCTCCTTGTCTTTTTCCCCTGCTTTTGCAACATCTGTGAGCTTAGTTTTGGCACCTTTTGGTCCTTTGCACTGCACGTGATATAAACCCAGGCCATTTTCTTAGAGTCACTAAATTTCCCAAATTTTCTTTTTTTTTCATAGAAATTGAATTCCTTTCATGTTGTCTCCATTCCAGCGTGTTTGTAAGTCCTTCTTTTCTGTTTTGGCCTTCAGTGGGGATCAATTTTGGGCAAGCTTTGCTGCATGTGCCTGCACTTGCTGGCCTATGGCCTGCCTGCATTTTGATGGCTTTGACTTTGGGAAAGATTTTTTCTTTTTTTTTTTTATTATTTTAAGTATTCATGCCATGTCCCTCACATCTTGCCCCCTAAGTTGTGTCTTCCTCCTTGACTTTTTCCCCTGCTTTTGCAACATCTGTGAGCTTAGTTTTGGCACCTTTTGGTCCTTTGCACTGCACCTGATATAAACCCAGGCCATTTTTTTAGAGTCACTAAATTTCCCAAATTTTTTTTTTCTCCTCCAATTGCAATGCCTTTGATGTTGTCTCCATTCCAGCGTGTTTGTAAGTCTTCTTTTCTGTTTTGGCCTTCAGTGGGGATCAATTTTGGCAAGCTTTGCTGCATGTGCCTGCCCTTGGTGGTGTATGGCCTGCCTGCATTTTGATGGCTTTGACTTTGGGAAAGATTTTTTTCTTTTTTTGGTTGTTTTCTGAAGTGTTCATGCCATGTCCCTCATATCTTGCCCCCTAAG
The DNA here is from genome assembly GCA_021963965.1 of Artemisiospiza belli. Lineage (NCBI taxonomy): Eukaryota > Metazoa > Chordata > Aves > Passeriformes > Passerellidae > Artemisiospiza > Artemisiospiza belli. The sequence goes on from JAKDEW010000800.1 coordinate 112,698, forward strand.
TTCTGTCTTCCTACTTGACTTTTTTACCCTGCTTTTGCAACATCTGTGAGCTTAGTTTTGGCATCTTTTGGTCCTTTGCACTGCACCTGATAAAAACCCAGGCCACTTTCTAAGAGTCATTAACTTTCCCAAATTTTCTTTTTTTCTCCTCCAGTTGCAATTCCTTTGATGCTGTCTCCATTCCAGCGTGTTTGTAGGTCCTTCTTTTCTGTTTTGGCTTTCAGTGGGGATCAATTTTGGCAAGCTTTGCTGCATGTGCCTGCCCTTGGTGGTGTATGGCCTGCCTGCATTTTGATGGCTTTGACTTTGGGAAAGATTTTTTCTTTTTTTTTTCTTTTTGTTTTAAGTATTCATGCCATGTCCCTCACATCTTGCCCCCTAAGTTGTGTCTTCCTCCTTGACTTTTTCCCCCTGCTTTTGCAACATCTGTGAGCTTAGTTTTGGCACCTTTTGGTCCTTTGCACTGCACCTGATATAAACCCAGGCCATTTTCTTAGAGTCACTAAATTTCCCAAATTTTCTTTTTTTCTCCTCCAATTGCAATTCCTTTGATGTTGTCTCCATTCCAGCGTGTTTGTAAGTCCTTCTTTTCTGTTTTGGCCTTCAGTGGGGATCAATTTTGGCAAGCTTTGCTGCATGTGGCCTGCACTTGCTGGCGTATGGCCTGCCTGCATTTTGATGGCTTTGACTTTGGGAAAGATTTTTTCTTTTTTTTTTCTTTTTGTTTTAAGTATTCATGCCATGTCCATCACATCTTGCCCCCTAAGTTGTGTCTTCCTCCTTGACTTTTTCCCCTGCTTTTGCAACATCTGTGAGCTTAGTTTTGGCACCTTTTGGTCCTTTGCACTGCACCTGATATAAACCCAGGCCATTTTCTTAGAGTCACTAACTTACCAAAATTTTCTTTTTTTCTCATAGAAATTGAATTCCTTTGATGTTGTCTCCATTCCAGCGTGTTTGTAAGTCCTTCTTTTCTGTTTTGGCCTTCAGTGGGGATCAATTTTGGCAAGCTTTGTTCTGCATGTGCCTGCACTTGCTGGCGTATGGCCTGCCTGCATTTTGATGGCTTTGACTTTGGGAAAGATTTTTTCTTTTTTTTTTTTTTTTTGGTTTAAGTATTCATGCCATGTCCCTCATATCTTGCCCCCTAAGTTGTGTCTTCCTCCTTCACTTTTTCCCCTGCTTTTGCAACATCTGTGAGCTCAGTTTTGCCACCTTTTGGTCCTTTGCACTGCACCTGATTTCCTCACAGCCTATTTTTTGAAGAGACTAAAATTCCCGATTTTCTGCTTTTTTCGATTGCATTTCATTTGAACCTATCTCCTTTCCAGAGTGTTTGTAAGTCTTTCTTTTGGGATTCGCAAGATTTCTTTTCCCTTCCGAAAGGAAATGAAATTTCCTTTCGGGAAGGGAAAAGAAATCTTGCGATTTCAATGGGGACCAATAGAGGAATCTTTGGTGCATGTCCCTGCACTTGATGGCAGGCCATGCCTTTTGATGGCTGTGACTTGGGAAAGATTTTTTCTTTTTTTTTTTTTATTATTTTAAGTATTCATGCCATGTCTCTCATATCTTGCCCCCTAAGTTGTGTCTTCCTCCTTGACTTTTTCCCCTGCTTTTGCAACATCTGTGAGCTTAGTTTTGGCACCTTTTGGTCCTTTGCACTGCATCTGATATAAACCCAGGCCATTTTCTTAGAGTCACTAAATTTCCCAATTTTTTTTTTTCCCCTCCAATTGCAATTCCTTTGATACTGTCTCCATTCCAGCGTGTTTGTAGGTCATTCTTTTCTGTTTTGGCCATCAGTGGGGATCAGTTTTGGCAAGCTTTGCTGCATGTGCCTGCCCTTGGTGGTGTATGGCCTGCCTGCCTTTTGATGGCTTTGACTTTGGGAAAGATTTTTTTCTTTTTTTGGTTGTTTTCTGAAGTGTTCATGCCATGTCCCTCACATCTTGCCCCCTAAGTTCTGTCTTCCTACTTGACTTTTTTACCCTGCTTTTGCAACATCTGTGAGCTTAGTTTTGGCATCTTTTGGTCCTTTGCACTGCACCTGATAAAACCCCAGGCCACTTTCTAAGAGTCACTAACTTTCCCAAATTTTCTTTTTTTCTCCTCCAATTGCAATTCCTTTGTTGCTGTCTCCATTCCAGCGTGTTTGTAGGTCCTTCTTTTCTGTTTTGGCTTTCAGTGGGGATCAATTTTGGCAAGCTTTGCTGCATGTGCCTTGCCCTTGGTGGTGTATGGCCTGCCTGCATTTTGATGGCTTTGACTTTGGGAAAGATTTTTTCTTTTTTTTTTCTTTTTTGTTTTAAGTATTCATGCCATGTCCCTCACATCTTGCCCCCTAAGTTGTGTCTTCCTCCTTGACTTTTTCCCTGCTTTTGCAACATCTGTGAGCTTAGTTTTGGCACCTTTTGGTCCTTTGCACTGCACCTGATATAAACCCAGGCCATTTTCTTAGAGTCACTAAATTTCCCAAATTTTCTTTTTTTCTCCTCCAATTGCAATTCCTTTGATGTTGTCTCCATTCCAGCGTGTTTGTAAGTCCTTCTTTTCTGTTTTGGCCTTCAGTGGGGATCAATTTTGGCAAGCTTTGCTGCATGTGCCTGCACTTGCTGGCGTATGGCCTGCCTGCATTTTGATGGCTTTGACTTTGGGAAAGATTTTTTCTTTTTTTTTTCTTTTTTGTTTTAAGTATTCATGCCATGTCCATCACATCTTGCCCCCTAAGTTGTGTCTTCCTCCTTGACTTTTTCCCCTGCTTTTGCAACATCTGTGAGCTTAGTTTTGGCACCTTTTGGTCCTTTGCACTGCACCTGATATAAACCCAGGCCATTTTCTTATAATCACTAACTTACCAAAATTTTCTTTTTTTCTCATAGAAATTGAATTCCTTTGATGTTGTCTCCATTCCAGCGTGTTTGTAAGTCCTTCTTTTCTGTTTTGGCCTTCAGTGGGGATCAATTTTGGCAAGCTTTGCTGCATGTGCCTGCACTTGCTGGCCTATGGCCTGCCTGCATTTTGATGGCTTTGACTTTGGGAAAGATTTTTTCTTTTTTTTTTTTTTTTTTTTGTTTTAAGTATTCATGCCATGTCCCTCATATCTTGCTCCCTAAGTTGTGTCTTCCTCCTTCACTTTTTCCCCTGCTTTTGCAACATCTGTGAGCTTAGTTTTGGCATCTTTTGGTCCTTTGCACTGCACCTGATATAAACCCAGGCCATTTTCTTAGAGTCACTAAATTTCCCAAAGTTTCTTTTTTTCTCCTCCAATTTTAATTCCTTTGATGTTGTCTCCATTCCAGCGTGTTTGTAAGTCCTTCTTTTCTGTTTTGGCCTTCAGTGGGGATCAATTTTGGCAAACTTTGCTGCATGTGCCTGCACTTGCTGGCGTATGGCCTGCCTGCATTTTGATGGCTTTGACTTTGGGAAAGATTTTTTTCTTTTTTTGGTTGTTTTCTGAAGTGTTCATGCCATGTCCCTCACATCTTGCCCCCTAAGTTCTGTCTTCCTACTTGACTTTTTTACCCTGCTTTTGCAACATCTGTGAGCTTAGTTTTGGCACCTTTTGGTCCTTTGCACTGCACCTGATAAAACCCCAGGCCACTTTCTAAGAGTCATTAACTTTCCCAAATTTTCTTTTTTTCTCCTCCAATTGCAATTCCTTTGATGTTGTCTCCATTCCAGCGTGTTTGTAGGTCCTTCTTTTCTGTTTTGGCCTTCAGTGGGGATCAATTTTGGCAAGCTTTGCTGCATGTGCCTGCCCTTGGTGGTGTATGGCCTGCCTGCATTTTGATGGCTTTGACTTTGGGAAAGATTTTTTTCTTTTTTTGGTTGTTTTCTGAAGTGTTCATGCCATGTCCCTCAATATCTTGCCCCCTAAGTTGTGTCTTCCTCCTTGACTTTTTACCCTGCTTTTGCAACATCTGTGAGCTTAGTTTTGGCATCTTTTGGTCCTTTGCACTGCACCTGATATAAACCCAGGCCATTTTCTTAGAGTCACTGAATTTCCCAAATTTTCTTTTTTCTCCTCCAATTGCAAATCCTTTGATGTTGTCTCCATTCCAGCGTGTTTGTAAGTCCTTCTTTTCTGTTTTGGCCTTCAGTGGGGATCAAGTTTGGCAAGCTTTGCTGCATGTGCCTGCACTTGCTGGCGTACGGCCTGCCTGCATTTTGATGGCTTTGACTTTGGGAAAGATTTTTTCTTTTTTTTTTCTTTTTTGTTTTAAGTATTCATGCCATGTCCCTCACATCTTGCCCCCTAAGTTGTGTCTTCCTCCTTGACTTTTTCCCCTGCTTTTGCAACATCTGTGAGCTTAGTTTTGGCACCTTTTGGTCCTTTGCACTGCACCTGATATAAACCCAGGCCATTTTCTTAGAATCACTAACTTACCCAAATTTTCTTTTTTTCTCATAGAAATTGAATTCCTTTCATGTTGTCTACATTCCAGCGTGTTTGTATGTCCTTCTTTACAATTTTGGCCTTCAGTGGGGATCAATTTTGGCAAGCTTTGCTGCATGTGCCTGCACTTGCTGGCCTATGGCCTGCCTGCATTTTGATGGCTTTGACTTTGGGATTTTTTCTTTTTTTTTTTCTTTTTTTTTTTTAAATATTCATGCCATGTCCCTCATATCTTGCCCCCTAAGTTGTGTCTTCCTCCTTCACTTTTTCCCCTGCTTTTGCAACATCTGTGAGCTTAGTTTTTGCATCTTTTGGTCCTTTGCACTGCACCTGATATAAACCCAGGCCATTTTCTTAGAGTCACTAAATTTCCCAAATTTTCTTTTTTTCTCCTCCAATTGCAATTCCTTTGATGTTGACTCCTTTCCAGCGTGTTTGTAGGTCCTTCTTTTCTGTTTTGGCCTTCAGTGGGGATCAATTTTGGCAAGCTTTGCTGCATGTGCCTGCCCTTGGTGGCGTATGGCCTGCCTGCATTTTGATGGCTTTGACTTTGGGAAAGAATTTTTCTTTTTTTTTTTTATTATTTTAAGTATTCATGCCATGTCCCTCATATCTTGCCCCCTAAGTTGTGTCTTCCTCCTTGACTTTTTCCCCTGCTTTTGCAACATCTGTGAGCTTA
>JAKDEW010000801.1:0-117665 GCA_021963965.1 Artemisiospiza belli
GAAAGTGGCCTGGGGTTTAGCAGGTGCAGTGCAAAGGACCAAAAGGTGGCCAAAACTAAGCTCACAGATGTTGCAAAAGCAGGGGAAAAAGTCAAGGGAGGAAGACACAACTTAGGGGGCAAGATATGAAGGACATGGCATGAATACGTAAAACAAAAAAGAAAAAAAAATTAAAAAAATCTTTCCCAAAGTCAAAGCCATCAAAATGCAGGCAGGCCTACGCCACCAAGGGCAGGTACATGCAGCAAAGCTTGCCAAAATTGATCCCCACTGTAAGGCCAAAACAGAAAAGAAGGACCTACAAACCCTCTGGAAAGGAGTCAACATCAAAGGAATTGCAATTGGAGGAGAAAAAAAGAAAATTTGGGAAATTAAGTGTCTATAAGAAAATGGCCTGGGTTTATATCCGGCGCAGTGCAAAGGACCAAAAGATGCCAAAACTAAGCTCACAGATGTTGCAAAAGCAGGGGAAAAAGTCAAGGAGGAAGACACAACTTAGGTGGCGAGATATGAGGGACATGGCGTGAATACTTAAAATAATAAAAAAAAAAAAAGAAAATATCTTTCCCAAAGTCAAAGCCATCAAAATGCAGGCAGGCCATACGCCACCAATGGCAGGCACATGCCGCAAAGCTTGCCAAAATTGATCCCCCACTGAAGGCCAAAACAGAAAAGAAGGACATACAAACACGCTGGAAAAGGAGTCAACATCAAAGGAATTGCAATTGGAGGAGAAAAAAAGAAAATTTGGGAAATTTAGTGACTCAAAGAAAATGGCCCGGGGTTTTATCAGGTGCAGCGCAAAGGACCAAAATATGCCAAAACTAAGCTCACAGATGTTGCAAAAGCTGGGGAAAAAGTCAAGGAGGAAGACACAACTTAGGGGGCAAGATATGAGGGACATGGCATGAATACATAAAAAAATAAACAAAAAAAAAAAATAGAAAAAATCTTTCCCAAAGTCAAAGCCATCAAAATGCAGGCAGGCCATACGCCACCAAGGGCAGGCACATGCAGCAAAGCTTGCCAAAATTGATCCCCACTGAAGGCCAAACCAGAAAAGAAGGACCTACAAACCACGCTGGAAAGGAGTCAACATCAAAGGAATTGCAATTGGAGGAGGAAAAAAAAGAAAATTTGGGAAATTTAGTGACTCTTAGAAAGTTGCCTGGGCTTTTATCTGGTGCAGTGCAAAGGACCAAAAGATGCCAAAACTAAGCTCACAGATGTTGCAAAAGCAGGGGAAAAAGTCAAGGAGGAAGACACAACTTAGGGGGCAAGATATGAGGGACATGGCATGAACACTTCAGAAAACAACCAAAAAAAGAAAAAAAATCTTTCCCAAAGTCAAAGCCATCAAATGCATGGCCTGCCATCAAGTGCAGGGACATGCACCAAAGATTCCTCTATTGGTCCCCATTGAAATCGCACGATTCCTTTCACTTCCCGAAAGGAAATGAAATTTCCTTTCGGGAAGGGAAAAGGAATCTTGCGAATCCCAAAAGAAAGGCTTACAAACACTCTGGAAAGGAGATAGGTTCAAATGAAATGCAATTGAAAAAAGCAGAAAATCGGGAATTTTTGTCTCTACAAAAAATAGGCTGAGAGGAAATCAGCTGCATTGCAAAGGACCAAAAGGTGCCAAAACTAAGCTCACAGATGTTGCAAAAGCAGGGGAAAAAGTCAAGGAGGAAGACACAACTTAGGGGGCAAGATATGAGGGACATGGCATGAACACTTCAGAAAACAACCAAAAAAAAGAAAAAAATCTTTCCCAAAGTCAAAGCCATCAAAGGCATGGACTGCCATCAAGTGCAGGACATGCACCAAAGATTCCTCTATTTGTCCCCATTGTAATCGCAAGATTCCTTTTCCCTTCCCGAAAGGAAATTAAATTTCCTTTCGGGAAGGGAAAAGGAATCTTGCGAATCCCAAAAGAAAGGCTTACAAACACTCTGGAAGGAGGATAGGTTCAAATGAAATGCAATTGAATAAAGCAGAAAATTGGGAATTTTAGTCTCCTCAAAAAATAGGCTGTGAGGAAATCAGCTGCATTGCAAAGGACCAAAAGGTGCCAAACCTAGGCTCACAGATGTTGCAAAAGCAGGGGAATAAGTCAAGGAGGAAGACACAACTTAGGGAGCAAGATATCGAGGGACATGGCATGAATACTTAAAACAAAAAAAAAAAAAAAAAGAAAAACCTTTCCCAAAGTCAAGCCATCAAAATGCAGGCAGGCCATACGCCACCAAGGGCAGGCACTTGCAGGCAAAGCTTGCCAAAATTGATCCCCACTGAAGCCAAAACAGAAAAGAAGGACCTACAAACACGCTGGAATGGAGACACCATCAAAGGAATTGCAATTGGAGGAGAAAAAAAAAAATGGGAAATTTAATGACTCTAAGAAAATGGCCTGGGTTTATATCAGGTGCAGTGCAATGGAACAAATTATGCCAAAACTAAGCTCACAGATGTTGCAAAAGCAGGGGAAAAAAGTCAAGGAGGAAGACACAACTTAGGGAGCAAGATATGAGGGACATGGCATTGAATACTTAAAATAATAATAAAAAAAAAAAAAAGAAAAAATCTTTCCCAAAGTCAAAGCCATCAAAATGCAGGCAGGCCATAGGCCAGCAAGTGCAGGCACATGCAGCAAAGCTTGCCAAAATTGTTCCCCACTGAAGGCCAAAACAGAAAAGAAGGACCTACAAACACGCTGGAAAGGAGTCAACATCAAAGGAATTGCAATTGGAGGAGAAAAAAAGGAAATTTGGGAAATTTAATGACTCTAAGAAAACTGGCTGGGGTTTTAGCAGGTGCAGTGCAAAGGACCAAACGGTGCCTAAACTAAGCTCACAGATGTTGCAAAAGCAGGGGAAAAAATCTAGGAGGAAGACACAACTTAGGGAGCAAGATATGAGGGACATGGCATGAATACTTAAAACAAAAAAAAAAAAAAAAAGAAAAACCTTTCCCAAAGTCAAAGCCATCAAAATGCAGGCAGGCCATACGCCACCAAGGGCAGGCACTTGCAGCAAAGCTTGCCAAAATTGATCCCCACTGAAGGCCAAAAGAGAAAAGAAGGACCTACAAACACGCTGGAATGGAGACACCATCAAAGGAATTGCAATTGGAGGAGAAAAAAAAAAAAATGGGAAATTTAGTGACTCTAAGAAAACGGCCTGGGTTTATATCAGGTGCAGTGCAATGGAACAAATTATGCCAAAACTAAGCTCACAGATGTTGCAAAAGCAGGGGAAAAAGTCAAGGAGGAAGACACAACTTAGGGAGCAAGATATGAGGGACATGGCATGAATACTTAAAATAATAATAAAAAATAAAAAAAGAAAAAATCTTCCCAAAGTCAAAGCCATCAAAATGCAGGCAGGCCATACGCCACCAAGGGCAGGCACATGCAGCAAAGCTTGCCAAAATTGATCCCCACTGAAGGCCAAAACAGAAAAGAAGGACTTGCAAACCCGCTGGAAAGGAGTCAACATCAAGGAATTGCAATTGGATGAGAAAAAAAGAATATTTGGGAAATGTAGTGACTCTAAGAAAATGGCCCGGGGTTTTATCAGGTGCAGTGCAAAGGACCAAAAGGTGCCAAAACTAAGCTCACAGATGTTGCAAAAGCAGGGGAAAACGTCAAGGAGGAAGACACAACTTAGGGGGCAAGATATGAAGGACATGGCATGAATACCTAAAACAAAAAAGAAAAAAAAATAAAAAAAATCTTCCCAAAGTCAAAGCCATCAAAATGCAGGCAGGCCATACGCCACCAAGGGCAGGCACATGCAGCAAAGCTTGCCAAAATTGATCCCCACTGAAGGCCAAAACAGAAAAGAAGGACCTACAAACACGCTGGAAAGGAGTCAACATCAAAGGAATTTGCAATTGGATGAGAAAAAAAAGAAAATTTGGGAATTTAGTGACTCTAAGAAAATGGCCTGGGTTTATATCCGGGCGCAGTGCAAAGGACCAAAAGATGCCAATTACTAAGCTCACAGATGTTGCAAAAGCAGGGAATAAGTCAAGGAGGAAGTCACAACTTAGGGGGCAAGATATGAGGGACATGGCATGAACACTTCAGAAAACAATCAAAAAGAAAAAAAAAATCTTTCCCAAAGTCAAAGCCATCAAAGGCATGGGCCTGCCATCAAGTGCAGGGACATGCACCAAGATTCCTCTATTGGTCCCATTGAAATCGCAAGATTCCTTTTCCCTTCCCGAAAGGAAATGAAATTTCCTTTCGGGAAGGGAAAAAAGGAATCTTGCGAATCCCAAAAGGAAGGCTTACAAACACTCTGGAAAGGAGATAGGTTCAAATGAAATGCAATTGAAAAAAGCAGAAAATCGGGAATTTTTGTCCTCTACAAAAAATAGGCTGAGAGGAAATCAGCTGCATTGCCAAAGGACCAAAAGGTGGGCAAAACTAAGCTCACAGATGTTGCAAAAGCAGGGGAAAAAGTAAAGGAGGAAGACACAACTTAGGGGGCAAGATATGAGGGACATGACATGAACACTTCAGAAAACAACCAAAAAAAGAAAAAAAATCTTTCCCAAAGTCAAAGCCATCAAAGGCATGGACTGCCATCAAGTGCAGGGACATGCACCAAAGATTCCTCTATTGGGTCCCCATTGTAATCGCAAGATTCCTTTTCCCTTCCCGAAAGGAAATGAAATTTCCTTTCAGGAAGGGGAAAGGAATCTTGCGAATCCCAAAAGAAAGGCTTACAAACACTCTGGAAAGGAGATAGGTTCAAATGAAATGCAATTGAAAAAAGCAGAAAATTGGGAATTTTAGTCTCTATCAAAAAATAGGCTGTGAGGAAATCAGCTGCATTGCAAGGACCAAAAGGTGCCAAACCTAGGCTCACAAATGTTGCAAAAGCAGGGGAATAAGTCAAGGAGGAAGACACAACTTAGGGGGCAAGATATGAGGGACATGGCATGATTATTTTAAAATAATAATAAAAAAAAAAAAAATAAAAAATCTTTCCCAAAGTCAAAGCATCAAAATGCAGGCAGGCCATACGCCACCAAGGGCAGGCACATGCAGCAAAGCTTGTCAAAATTGATCCCCACTGAAGGCCAAAACAGGAAAGAAGGACCTACAAACACCGCTGGAAAGGAGTCAACATCAAAGGAATTGCAATTGGAGGAGAAAAAATGAAAATTTGGGAAATTTAGTGACTCTTAGAAAGTTGCCTGGGGTTTTATCTGGTGCAGTGCAAAGGACCAAAAGGTGCAAAAACTAAGCTCACAGATGTTGCAAAAGCAGGGGAAAAAGTCAAGGAGGAAGACACAACTTAGGGGGCAAGATATGAGGGACATGGCATGAACACTTCAGAAAACAACCAAAAAAAGAAAAAAATCTTTCCCAAAGTCAAAGCCATCAAAGGCATGGCCTGCCATCAAGTGCAGGGACATGCACCAAAGATTCCTCTATTGGCCCCCATTGCAATCGCAAGATTCCTTTTCACTTCCCGAAAGGAAATGTAATATCCTTTCGGGAAGGGAAAAGGAATCTTGCGAATCCCAAAAGAAAGGCTTACAAACACTCTGGAAAGGAGATAGGTTCAAATGAAATGCAATTGAAAAAAGCAGAAAATCGGGAATTTTAGTCTCTACAAAAAATAGGCTGAGAGGAAATCAGCTGCATTGCAAAGGACCAAAAGGTGCCAAAACTAAGCTCACAGATGTTGCAAAAGCAGGGGAAAAAGTCAAGGAGGAAGACACAACTTAGGGGGCAAGATATGAGGGACATGGCATGAATACTTAAAATAATAATAAAAAAAAAAAAAAGAAAAAATCTTTCCCAAAGTCAAAGCCATCAAAATGCAGGCAGGCCATACGCCACCAAGGGCAGGCACATGCAGCAAAGCTTGCCAAAATTGATCCCCACTGAAGGCCAAAACAGAAAAGAAGGACCTACAAACACGCTGGAAAGGAGAGTCAACATCAAAGGAATTGCAATTGGAGGAGAAAAAAAGAAAATTTGGGAAATTTAATGACTCTAAGAAACTGGCCTGGGGTTTTAGCAGGTGCAGTGCAAAGGACCAAAAGGTGCCTAAACTAAGCTCACAGATGTTGCAAAAGCAGGGGAAAAAGTGAAGGAGGAAGACGCAACTTAGGGAGCAAGATATGAGGGACATGGCATGAATACTTAAAACAAAAAAGAAAGAAAAAATAAAAAATCTTTACCAAAGTCAAAGCCATCAAAATGCAGGCAGGCCATACGCCAGCAAGTGCAGGCACATGCAGCAAAGCTTGCCAAAATTGATCCCCACTGAAGGCCAAAACAGAAAAGAAGGACTTGCAAACCCGCTGGAACGGAGACAACATCAAAGGAATTGCAATTGGAGGAGAAAAAAAGAATATTTGGGAAATTTAGTGACTCTAAGAAAATGGCCCGGGGTTTTATCAGGTGCAGTGCAAAGGACCAAAAGGTGCCAAAACTAAGCTCACAGATGTTGCAAAAGCAGGGGAAAAAGTCAAGGAGGAAGACACAACTTAGGGGGCAAGATATGAGGGACATGGCATGAATACTTAAAATATTAAAAAAAAAAAAACTAAAAAATCTTTCCCAAAGTCAAAGCCATCAAAATGCAGGCAGGCCATAGGCCAGCAAGTGCAGGCACATGCAGCAAAGCTTGCCAAAATTGATCCGCACTGAAGGCCAAAATAGAAAAGAGAGACCTACAAACACGCTGGAATGGAGACAACATCAAAGGATTTGCAATTGGAGGAGAAAAAAAGGAAATTTGGGAAATTTAGTGACTCTAAGAAAATGGCCTGGCAGTATATCATGTGCAGTGCAAAGGACCAAAGGTGCCAAAACTAAGCTCACAGATGTTGCAAAAGCTGGGGAAAAAGTCAAGGAGGAAGACACAACTTAGGGGGCAAGATATGAGGGACATGGCATGAACACTTCAGAAAACAACCAAAAATGAAAAAAATCTTTCCCAAAGTCAAAGCCATCAAAAGGCATGGCCTGCCATCAAGTGCAGGGACATGCACCAAAGATTCCTCTATTGGTCCCCATTGAAATCGCAAGATTCCTTTTCCCTTCCCGAAAGGAAATGAAATTTCCTTTCGGGAAGGGAAAAGGAATCTTGCGAATCCCAAAAGAAAGGCTTACAAACACTCTGGAAAGGAGATAGGTTGAAATGAAATGCAATTGAAAAAAGCAGAAAATCGGGAACATTAGACTCTTCAAAAAATAGTCTGTGAGGAAATCAGCTGCATTGCAAAGGACCAAAAGGTGCCAAAACTAAGGTCACAGATGTTGCAAAAGCAGGGGAAAGAGTCAAGGAGGAAGACACAACTTAGGGGGCAAGATATGAGGGACATGGCATGAATACTTGAAACAAAAAAGAAAAAAAAAATAAAGAATCTTTCCCAAAGTCAAAGCCATCAAAATGCAGGCAGGCCATACACCAGCAAGTGCAGGCACATGCAGCAAAGCTTGCCAAAATTGATCCCCACTGAAGGCCAAAACAGAAAAGAAGGACCTACAAACACGCTGGAAAGGAGTCAACATCAAAGGAATTGCAATTGGAGGAGAAAAAAAGAAAATTTGGGCAATTTAATGACACTAAGAAGTGGCCTGGGGTTTTAGCAGGTGCAGTGCAAAGGACCAAAAGGTGCCTAAACTAAGCTGACGGATGGTGCAAAAGCAGGGGAAAAAGTCAAGGAGGAAGGCACAACTTAGGGGGCAAGATATGAGGGACATGGCATGAATACTTGAAACAAAAAAGAAAAAAAAAATAAAGAATCTTTCCCAAAGTCAAAGCCATCAAAATGTAGGCAGGCCATACGCCACCAAGGGCAGGCCCTTGCAGCAAAGCTTGCCAAAATTGATCCCCACTGAAGGCCAAAACAGAAAAGAAGGACCTACAAACACGCTGGAATGGAGACAACATCAAAGGAATTGCAATTGGAGGAGAAAAAAAGAAAATTTGGGAAATTTAATGTCTCTTAGAAAGTGGCCTGGGGTTTTAGCAGGTGCAGTGCAAAGGACCAAAAGGTGCCAAAACTAAGCTCACAGATGTTGCAAAAGCAGGGGAAAAAGTCAAGGAGGAAGACACAACTTAGGGGGCAAGATATGAAGGACATGGCATGAATACGTAAAACAAAAAAGAAAAAAAAAATTAAAAAAATCTTTCCCAAAGTCAAAGCCATCAAAATGCAGGCAGGCCATACGCCACCAAGGGCAGGTACATGCAGCAAAGCTTGCCAAAATTGATCCCCACTGAAGGCCAAAACAGAAAAGAAGGACCTACAAACCCTCTGGAAAGGAGTCAACATCAAAGGAATTGCAATTGGAGGAGAAAAAAAGAAAATTTGGGAAATTAAGTGTCTATAAGAAAATGGCCTGGGTTTATATCCGGCGCAGTGCAAAGGACCAAAAGATGCCAAAACTAAGCTCACAGATGTTGCAAAAGCAGGGGAAAAAGTCAAGGAGGAAGACACAACTTAGGTGGCGAGATATGAGGGACATGGCGTGAATACTTAAAATAATAAAAAAAAAAAAAGAAAATATCTTTCCCAAAGTCAAAGCCATCAAAATGCAGGCAGGCCATACGCCACCAATGGCAGGCACATGCCGCAAAGCTTGCCAAAATTGATCCCCACTGAAGGCCAAAACAGAAAAGAAGGACATACAAACACGCTGGAAAGGAGTCAACATCAAAGGAATTGCAATTGGAGGAGAAAAAAAGAAAATTTGGGAAATTTAGTGACTCTAAGAAAATGGCCCGGGGTTTTATCAGGTGCAGTGCAAAGGACCAAAATATGCCAAAACTAAGCTCACAGATGTTGCAAAAGCTGGGGAAAAAGTCAAGGAGGAAGACACAACTTAGGGGGCAAGATATGAGGGACATGGCATGAATACATAAAAAATAAACAAAAAAAAAAAATAGAAAAAATCTTTCCCAAAGTCAAAGCCATCAAAATGCAGGCAGGCCATACGCCACCAAGGGCAGGCACATGCAGCAAAGCTTGCCAAAATTGATCCCCACTGAAGGCCAAACCAGAAAAGAAGGACCTACAAACACGCTGGAAAGGAGTCAACATCAAAGGAATTGCAATTGGAGGAGAAAAAAAGAAAATTTGGGAAATTTAGTGACTCTTAGAAAGTTGCCTGGGCTTTTATCTGGTGCAGTGCAAAGGACCAAAAGATGCCAAAACTAAGCTCACAGATGTTGCAAAAGCAGGGGAAAAAGTCAAGGAGGAAGACACAACTTAGGGGGCAAGATATGAGGGACATGGCATGAACACTTCAGAAAACAACCAAAAAAAGAAAAAAATCTTTCCCAAAGTCAAAGCCATCAAAGGCATGGCCTGCCATCAAGTGCAGGGACATGCACCAAAGATTCCTCTATTGGTCCCCATTGAAATCGCACGATTCCTTTTCACTTCCCGAAAGGAAATGAAATTTCCTTTCGGGAAGGGAAAAGGAATCTTGCGAATCCCAAAAGAAAGGCTTACAAACACTCTGGAAAGGAGATAGGTTCAAATGAAATGCAATTGAAAAAAGCAGAAAATCGGGAATTTTTGTCTCTACAAAAAATAGGCTGAGAGGAAATCAGCTGCATTGCAAAGGACCAAAAGGTGCCAAAACTAAGCTCACAGATGTTGCAAAAGCAGGGGAAAAAGTCAAGGAGGAAGACACAACTTAGGGGGCAAGATATGAGGGACATGGCATGAACACTTCAGAAAACAACCAAAAAAAGAAAAAAATCTTTCCCAAAGTCAAAGCCATCAAAGGCATGGACTGCCATCAAGTGCAGGGACATGCACCAAAGATTCCTCTATTTGTCCCCATTGTAATCGCAAGATTCCTTTTCCCTTCCCGAAAGGAAATTAAATTTCCTTTCGGGAAGGGAAAAGGAATCTTGCGAATCCCAAAAGAAAGGCTTACAAACACTCTGGAAAGGAGATAGGTTCAAATGAAATGCAATTGAATAAAGCAGAAAATTGGGAATTTTAGTCTCCTCAAAAAATAGGCTGTGAGGAAATCAGCTGCATTGCAAAGGACCAAAAGGTGCCAAACCTAGGCTCACAGATGTTGCAAAAGCAGGGGAATAAGTCAAGGAGGAAGACACAACTTAGGGAGCAAGATATGAGGGACATGGCATGAATACTTAAAACAAAAAAAAAAAAAAAAAGAAAAACCTTTCCCAAAGTCAAAGCCATCAAAATGCAGGCAGGCCATACGCCACCAAGGGCAGGCACTTGCAGCAAAGCTTGCCAAAATTGATCCCCACTGAAGGCCAAAACAGAAAAGAAGGACCTACAAACACGCTGGAATGGAGACACCATCAAAGGAATTGCAATTGGAGGAGAAAAAAAAAAAATGGGAAATTTAATGACTCTAAGAAAATGGCCTGGGTTTATATCAGGTGCAGTGCAATGGAACAAATTATGCCAAAACTAAGCTCACAGATGTTGCAAAAGCAGGGGAAAAAGTCAAGGAGGAAGACACAACTTAGGGAGCAAGATATGAGGGACATGGCATGAATACTTAAAATAATAATAAAAAAAAAAAAAAGAAAAAATCTTTCCCAAAGTCAAAGCCATCAAAATGCAGGCAGGCCATAGGCCAGCAAGTGCAGGCACATGCAGCAAAGCTTGCCAAAATTGTTCCCCACTGAAGGCCAAAACAGAAAAGAAGGACCTACAAACACGCTGGAAAGGAGTCAACATCAAAGGAATTGCAATTGGAGGAGAAAAAAAGGAAATTTGGGAAATTTAATGACTCTAAGAAACTGGCCTGGGGTTTTAGCAGGTGCAGTGCAAAGGACCAAACGGTGCCTAAACTAAGCTCACAGATGTTGCAAAAGCAGGGGAAAAAGTCTAGGAGGAAGACACAACTTAGGGAGCAAGATATGAGGGACATGGCATGAATACTTAAAACAAAAAAAAAAAAAAAAAGAAAAACCTTTCCCAAAGTCAAAGCCATCAAAATGCAGGCAGGCCATACGCCACCAAGGGCAGGCACTTGCAGCAAAGCTTGCCAAAATTGATCCCCACTGAAGGCCAAAAGAGAAAAGAAGGACCTACAAACACGCTGGAATGGAGACACCATCAAAGGAATTGCAATTGGAGGAGAAAAAAAAAAAATGGGAAATTTAGTGACTCTAAGAAAATGGCCTGGGTTTATATCAGGTGCAGTGCAATGGAACAAATTATGCCAAAACTAAGCTCACAGATGTTGCAAAAGCAGGGGAAAAAGTCAAGGAGGAAGACACAACTTAGGGAGCAAGATATGAGGGACATGGCATGAATACTTAAAATAATAATAAAAAAAAAAAAAAGAAAAAATCTTTCCCAAAGTCAAAGCCATCAAAATGCAGGCAGGCCATACGCCACCAAGGGCAGGCACATGCAGCAAAGCTTGCCAAAATTGATCCCCACTGAAGGCCAAAACAGAAAAGAAGGACCTACAAACACGCTGGAAAGGAGTCAACATCAAAGGAATTGCAATTGGAGGAGAAAAAAAGAAAATTTGGGAAATTTAGTGACTCTCAGAAAGTGGCCTGGGTTTATATCTGGCGCAGTGCAAAGGACCAAAATATGCCAAAACTAAGCTCACAGATGTTGCAAAAGCAGGGGAAAAAGTCAAGGAGGAAGACACAACTTAGGTGGCAAGATATGAGGGACATGGCTTGAATACTTAAAATAATAAAAAAAAAAATAGAAAACATCTTTCCCAAAGTCAAAGCCATCAAAATGCAGGCAGGCCATACGCCACCAAGGGCAGGCACATGCCGCAAAGCTTGCCAAAATTGATCCCCACAGAAGGCCAAAACAGAAAAGAAGGACCTACAAACACGCTGGAAAGGAGTCAACATCAAAGGAATTGCAATTGGAGGAGAAAAAAAGAAAATTTGGGAAATTTAGTGACTCTAAGAAGTGGCCTGGGGTTTTAGCAGGTGCAGTGCAAACGACCAAAAGGTGCCAAACCTAGGCTCACAAATGTTGCAAAAGCAGGGGAAAAAGTCAAGGAGGAAGACACAACTTACGGGGCAAGATATGAGGGACATGGCATGAATACTTAAAATAATAATAAAAAAAAAAAAAAGAAAAAATCTTCCCAAAGTCAAAGCCATCAAAATGCAGGCAGGCCATACGCCACCAAAGGCAGGCACATGCAGCAAAGCTCGCCAAAATTGATCCCCACTGAAGGCCAAAACAGAAAAGAAGGACCTACAAACACGCTGGAAAGGAGTCAACATCAAAGGAATTGCAATTGGAGGAGAAAAAAAGAAAATTTGGGAAATTTAGTGACTCTAAGAAAATGGCCCGGGGTTTTATCAGGTGCAGTGCAAAGGACCAAAATATGCCAAAACTAAGCTCACAGATGTTGCAAAAGCAGGGGAAAAAGTCAAGGAGGAAGACACAACTTAGGTGGCAAGATATGAGGGACATGGCTTGAATACTTAAAATAATAAAAAAAAAAAAAAGAAAACATCTTTCCCAAAGTCAAAGCCATCAAAATGCAGGCAGGCCATACGCCACCAAGGGCAGGCACATGCAGCAAAGCTTGCCAAAATTGATCCCCACTGAAGGCCAAAACAGAAAAGAAGGACCTACAAACACGCTGGAAAGGAGTCAACATCAAAGGAATTGCAATTGGAGGAGAAAAAAAGAAAATTTGGGAAATTTAGTGACTCTAAGAAAGTGGGTGGGTTTATATCCAGCGCAGTGCAAAGGACCAAAAGATGCCAAAACTAAGCTCACAGATGTTGCAAAAGCAGGGGAAAAAGTCAAGGAGGAAGACACAACTTAGGTGGCAAGATATGAGGGACATGGCTTGAATACCTAAAATAATAAAAAAAAAAAAAAGAAAACATCTTTCCCAAAGTCAAAGCCATCAAAATGCAGGCAGGCCATACGCCACCAAGGGCAGGCACATGCCGCAAAGCTTGCCAAAATTGATCCCCACTGAAGGCCAAAACAGAAAAGAAGGACCTACAAACACGCTGGAAAGGAGTCAACATCAAAGGAATTGCAATTGGAGGAGAAAAAAAGAAAAGTTGGGAAATTTAGTGACTCTAAGAAAATGGCCCGGGGTTTTATCAGGAGAAGTGCAAAGGACCAAAAGGTGCCAAAACTAAGCTCACAGGTGTTGCAAAAGCAGGGGAAAAAGTCAAGGAGGAAGACACAACTTAGGGGGCAAGATATGAGGGACATGGCATGAACACTTCAGAAAACAACCAAAAAAAGAAAAAAATCTTTCCCAAAGTCAAAGCCATCAAAGGCATGGCCTGCCATCAAGTGCAGGGACATGCACCAAAGATTCCTCTATTTGTCCCCATTGTAATCGCAAGATTCCTTTTCCCTTCCCGAAAGGAAATGAAATTTCCTTTCGGGAAGGGAAAAGGAATCTTGCGAATCCCAAAAGAAAGGCTTACAAACACTCTGGAAAGGAGATAGGTTGAAATGAAATGCAATTGAAAAAAGCAGAAAATCAGGAACATTAGACTCTTCAAAAAATAGGCTGTGAGGAAATCAGCTGCATTGCAAAGGACCAAAAGGTGCCAAAACTAAGGTCACAGATGTTGCAAAAGCAGGGGAATAAGTCAAGGAGGAAGACACAACTTAGGGGGCAAGATATGAGGGACATGGCATGAATACTTGAAACAAAAAAGAAAAAAAAAATAAAGAATCTTTCCCAAAGTCAAAGCCATCAAAATGCAGGCAGGCCATACGCCACCAAGGGCAGGCACTTGCAGCAAAGCTTGCCAAAATTGATCCCCACTGAAGGCCAAAACAGAAAAGAAGGACTTACAAACACGCTGGAAAGGAGTCAACATCAAAGGAATTGCAATTGGAGGAGAAAAAAAGAAAATTTGGGAAATTTAATGACACTAAGAAGTGGCCTGGGGTTTTAGCAGGTGCAGTGCAAAGGACCAAAAGGTGCCTAAACTAAGCTGACGGATGGTGCAAAAGCAGGGGAAAAAGTCAAGGAGGAAGGCACAACTTAGGGGGCAAGATATGAGGGACATGGCATGAATGCTTGAAACAAAAAAGAAAAAAAAAATAAAGAATCTTTCCCAAAGTCAAAGCCATCAAAATGCAGGCAGGCCATACGCCACCAAGGGCAGGCACATGCAGCAAATCTTGCCAAAATTGATCCCCACTGAAGGCCAAAACAGAAAAGAAGGACCTACAAACACGCTGGAATGGAGACAACATCAAAGGAATTGCAATTGGAGGAGAAAAAAAGAAAATTTGGGAAATTTAATGTCTCTTAGAAAGTGGCCTGGGGTTTTAGCAGGTGCAGTGCAAAGGACCAAAAGGTGCCAAAACTAAGCTCACAGATGTTGCAAAAGCAGGGGAAAAAGTCAAGGAGGAAGACACAACTTAGGGGGCAAGATATGAAGGACATGGCATGAATAACTAAAACAAAAAAGAAAAAAAAAATTAAAAAAATCTTTCCCAAAGTCAAAGCCATCAAAATGCAGGCAGGCCATACGCCACCAAGGGCAGGCACATGCAGCAAAGCTTGCCAAAATTGATCCCCACTGAAGGCCAAAACAGAAAAGAAGGACCTACAAACACGCTGGAAAGGAGTCAACATCAAAGGAATTGCAATTGGAGGAGAAAAAAAGAAAATTTGGGAAATTAAGTGTCTATAAGAAAATGGCCTGGGTTTATATCCGGCGCAGTGCAAAGGACCAAAAGATGCCAAAACTAAGCTCACAGATGTTGCAAAAGCAGGGGAAAAAGTCAAGGAGGAAGACACAACTTAGGTGGCGAGATATGAGGGACATGGCGTGAATACTTAAAATAATAAAAAAAAAAAAAGAAAATATCTTTCCCAAAGTCAAAGCCATCAAAATGCAGGCAGGCCATACGCCACCAATGGCAGGCACATGCCGCAAAGCTTGCCAAAATTGATCCCCACTGAAGGCCAAAACAGAAAAGAAGGACCTACAAACACGCTGGAAAGGAGTCAACATCAAAGGAATTGCAATTGGAGGAGAAAAAAAGAAAATTTGGGAAATTTAGTGACTCTAAGAAAATGGCCCGGGGTTTTATCAGGTGCAGTGCAAAGGACCAAAATATGCCAAAACTAAGCTCACAGATGTTGCAAAAGCTGGGGAAAAAGTCAAGGAGGAAGACACAACTTAGGGGGCAAGATATGAGGGACATGGCATGAATACATAAAAAATAAACAAAAAAAAAAAATAGAAAAAATCTTTCCCAAAGTCAAAGCCATCAAAATGCAGGCAGGCCATACGCCACCAAGGGCAGGCACATGCAGCAAAGCTTGCCAAAATTGATCCCCACTGAAGGCCAAACCAGAAAAGAAGGACCTACAAACACGCTGGAAAGGAGTCAACATCAAAGGAATTGCAATTGGAGGAGAAAAAAAGAAAATTTGGGAAATTTAGTGACTCTTAGAAAGTTGCCTGGGCTTTTATCTGGTGCAGTGCAAAGGACCAAAAGATGCCAAAACTAAGCTCACAGATGTTGCAAAAGCAGGGGAAAAAGTCAAGGAGGAAGACACAACTTAGGGGGCAAGATATGAGGGACATGGCATGAACACTTCAGAAAACAACCAAAAAAAGAAAAAAATCTTTCCCAAAGTCAAAGCCATCAAAGGCATGGCCTGCCATCAAGTGCAGGGACATGCACCAAAGATTCCTCTATTGGTCCCCATTGAAATCGCACGATTCCTTTTCACTTCCCGAAAGGAAATGAAATTTCCTTTCGGGAAGGGAAAAGGAATCTTGCGAATCCCAAAAGAAAGGCTTACAAACACTCTGGAAAGGAGATAGGTTCAAATGAAATGCAATTGAAAAAAGCAGAAAATCGGGAATTTTTGTCTCTACAAAAAATAGGCTGAGAGGAAATCAGCTGCATTGCAAAGGACCAAAGATGCCAAAACTAAGCTCACAGATGTTGCAAAAGCAGGGGAAAAAGTCAAGGAGGAAGACACAACTTAGGGGGCAAGATATGAGGGACATGGCATGAACACTTCAGAAAACAACCAAAAAAAGAAAAAAATCTTTCCCAAAGTCAAAGCCATCAAAGGCATGGCCTGCCATCAAGTGCAGGGACATGCACCTAAGATTCCTCTATTTGTCCCCATTGTAATCGCAAGATTCCTTTTCCCTTCCCGAAAGGAAATTAAATTTCCTTTCGGGAAGGGAAAAGGAATCTTGCGAATCCCAAAAGAAAGGCTTACAAACACTCTGGAAAGGAGATAGGTTCAAATGAAATGCAATTGAATAAAGCAGAAAATTGGGAATTTTAGTCTCCTCAAAAAATAGGCTGTGAGGAAATCAGCTGCATTGCAAAGGACCAAAAGGTGCCAAACCTAGGCTCACAGATGTTGCAAAAGCAGGGGAAAAAGTCAAGGAGGAAGACACAACTTAGGGAGCAAGATATGAGGGACATGGCATGAATACTTAAAACAAAAAAAAAAAAAAAAAGAAAAACCTTTCCCAAAGTCAAAGCCATCAAAATGCAGGCAGGCCATACGCCACCAAGGGCAGGCACTTGCAGCAAAGCTTGCCAAAATTGATCCCCACTGAAGGCCAAAAGAGAAAAGAAGGACCTACAAACACGCTGGAATGGAGACACCATCAAAGGAATTGCAATAGGAGGAGAAAAAAAAAAAATGGGAAATTTAATGACTCTAAGAAAATGGCCTGGGTTTATATCAGGTGCAGTGCAATGGAACAAATTATGCCAAAACTAAGCTCACAGATGTTGCAAAAGCAGGGGAAAAAGTCAAGGAGGAAGACACAACTTAGGGAGCAAGATATGAGGGACATGGCATGAATACTTAAAATAATAATAAAAAAAAAAAAAAGAAAAAATCTTTCCCAAAGTCAAAGCCATCAAAATGCAGGCAGGCCATACGCCACCAAGGGCAGGCACATGCAGCAAAGCTTGCCAAAATTGATCCCCACTGAAGGCCAAAACAGAAAAGAAGGACCTACAAACACGCTGGAAAGGAGTCAACATCAAAGGAATTGCAATTGGAGGAGAAAAAAAGGAAATTTGGGAAATTTAATGACTCTAAGAAACTGGCCTGGGGTTTTAGCAGGTGCAGTGCAAAGGACCAAACGGTGCCTAAACTAAGCTCACAGATGTTGCAAAAGCAGGGGAAAAAGTCTAGGAGGAAGACACAACTTAGGGAGCAAGATATGAGGGACATGGCATGAATACTTAAAACAAAAAAAAAAAAAAAAAGAAAAACCTTTCCCAAAGTCAAAGCCATCAAAATGCAGGCAGGCCATACGCCACCAAGGGCAGGCACTTGCAGCAAAGCTTGCCAAAATTGATCCCCACTGAAGGCCAAAACAGAAAAGAAGGACCTACAAACACGCTGGAAAGGAGTCAACATCAAAGGAATTGCAATTGGAGGAGAAAAAAAGAAAATTTGGGAAATTTAGTGACTCTAAGAAAGTGGCCTGGGTTTATATCTGGCGCAGTGCAAAGGACCAAAATATGCCAAAACTAAGCTCACAGATGTTGCAAAAGCAGGGGAAAAAGTCAAGGAGGAAGACACAACTTAGGTGGCAAGATATGAGGGACATGGCATGAATACTTAAAATAATAATAAAAAAAAAAAAAAGAAAAAATCTTTCCCAAAGTCAAAGCCATCAAAATGCAGGCAGGCCATACGCCACCAAGGGCAGGCACATGCAGCAAAGCTTGCCAAAATTGATCCCCACTGAAGGCCAAAACAGAAAAGAAGGACCTACAAACACGCTGGAAAGGAGTCAACATCAAAGGAATTGCAATTGGAGGAGAAAAAAAGAAAATTTGGGAAATTTAGTGACTCTAAGAAAGTGGCCTGGGTTTATATCTGGCGCAGTGCAAAGGACCAAAATATGCCAAAACTAAGCTCACAGATGTTGCAAAAGCAGGGGAAAAAGTCAAGGAGGAAGACACAACTTAGGTGGCAAGATATGAGGGACATGGCTTGAATACTTAAAATAATAAAAAAAAAAATAGAAAACATCTTTCCCAAAGTCAAAGCCATCAAAATGCAGGCAGGCCATACGCCACCAAGGGCAGGCACATGCCGCAAAGCTTGCCAAAATTGATCCCCACAGAAGGCCAAAACAGAAAAGAAGGACCTACAAACACGCTGGAAAGGAGTCAACATCAAAGGAATTGCAATTGGAGGAGAAAAAAAGAAAATTTGGGAAATTTAGTGACTCTAAGAAGTGGCCTGGGGTTTTAGCAGGTGCAGTGCAAACGACCAAAAGGTGCCAAACCTAGGCTCACAAATGTTGCAAAAGCAGGGGAAAAAGTCAAGGAGGAAGACACAACTTACGGGGCAAGATATGAGGGACATGGCATGAATACTTAAAATAATAATAAAAAAAAAAAAAAGAAAAAATCTTTCCCAAAGTCAAAGCCATCAAAATGCAGGCAGGCCATACGCCACCAAAGGCAGGCACATGCAGCAAAGCTTGCCAAAATTGATCCCCACTGAAGGCCAAAACAGAAAAGAAGGACCTACAAACACGCTGGAAAGGAGTCAACATCAAAGGAATTGCAATTGGAGGAGAAAAAAAGAAAATTTGGGAAATTTAGTGACTCTAAGAAAATGGCCCGGGGTTTTATCAGGTGCAGTGCAAAGGACCAAAATATGCCAAAACTAAGCTCACAGATGTTGCAAAAGCAGGGGAAAAAGTCAAGGAGGAAGACACAACTTAGGTGGCAAGATATGAGGGACATGGCTTGAATACTTAAAATAATAAAAAAAAAAAAAAGAAAACATCTTTCCCAAAGTCAAAGCCATCAAAATGCAGGCAGGCCATACGCCACCAAGGGCAGGCACATACAGCAAAGCTTGCCAAAATTGATCCCCACTAAAGGCCAAAACAGAAAAGAAGGACCTACAAACCCGCTGGAAAGGAGTCAACATCAAAGGAATTGCAATTGGAGGAGAAAAAAAGAAAATTTGGGAAATTTAGTGACTCTAAGAAAGTGGGTGGGTTTATATCCAGCGCAGTGCAAAGGACCAAAAGATGCCAAAACTAAGCTCACAGATGTTGCAAAAGCAGGGGAAAAAGTCAAGGAGGAAGACACAACTTAGGTGGCAAGATATGAGGGACATGGCTTGAATACTTAAAATAATAAAAAAAAAAAAAAGAAAACATCTTTCCAAAGTCAAAGCCATCAAAATGCAGGCAGGCCATACGCCACCAAGGGCAGGCACATGCCGCAAAGCTTGCCAAAATTGATCCCCACTGAAGGCCAAAACAGAAAAGAAGGACCTACAAACACGCTGGAAAGGAGTCAACATCAAAGGAATTGCAATTGGAGGAGAAAAAAAGAAAAGTTGGGAAATTTAGTGACTCTAAGAAAATGGCCCGGGGTTTTATCAGGAGAAGTGCAAAGGACCAAAAGGTGCCAAAACTAAGCTCACAGGTGTTGCAAAAGCAGGGGAAAAAGTCAAGGAGGAAGACACAACTTAGGGGGCAAGATATGAGGGACATGGCATGAACACTTCAGAAAACAACCAAAAAAAGAAAAAAATCTTTCCCAAAGTCAAAGCCATCAAAGGCATGGCCTGCCATCAAGTGCAGGGACATGCACCAAAGATTCCTCTATTTGTCCCCATTGTAATCGCAAGATTCCTTTTCCCTTCCCGAAAGGAAATGAAATTTCCTTTCGGGAAGGGAAAAGGAATCTTGCGAATCCCAAAAGAAAGGCTTACAAACACTCTGGAAAGGAGATAGGTTCAAATGAAATGCAATTGAAAAAAGCAGAAAATTGGGAATTTTAGTTTTTTCAAAAAATAGTCTGTGAGGAAATCAGCTGCATTGCAAAGGACCAAATGTGCCAAACCTAGGCTCACAAATGTTGCAAAAGCAGGGGAATAAGTCAAGGAGGAAGACACAACTTAGGGGGCAAGATATGAGGGACATGGCATGAATACTTAAAACAAAAAAAAAAAAAAAAAAAAGAAAAAAATCTTTCCCAAAGTCAAAGCCATCAAAATGCAGGCAGGCCATACGCCACCAAGGGCAGGCACATGCAGCAAAGCTTGTCAAAATTGATCCCCACTGAAGGCCAAAACAGAAAAGAAGGACCTACAAACACGCTGGAAAGGAGTCAACATCAAAGGAATTGCAATTGGAGGAGAAAAAAAGAAAATTTGGGAAATTTAGTGACTCTTAGAAAGTTGCCCGGGGTTTTATCAGGTGAAGTGCAAAGGACCAAAAGGTGCCAAAACTAAGCTCACAGATGTTGCAAAAGCAGGGGAAAAAGTCAAGGAGGAAGACACAACTTAGGGGGCAAGATATGAGGGACATGGCATGAACACTTCAGAAAACAACCAAAAAAAGAAAAAAATCTTTCCCAAAGTCAAAGCCATCAAAGGCATGGCCTGCCATCAAGTGCAGGGACATGCACCAAAGATTCCTCTATTTGTCCCCATTGTAATCGCAAGATTCCTCTTCCCTTCCCGAAAGGAAATGAAATTTCCTTTCGGGAAGGGAAAAGGAATCTTGCGAATCCCAAAAGAAAGGCTTACAAACACTCTGGAAAGGAGATAGGTTCAAATGAAATGCAATTGAAAAAAGCAGAAAATTGGGAATTTTAGTCTCTTCAAAAAATAGTCTGTGAGGAAATCTGCTGCATTGCAAAGGACCAAATGTGCCAAACCTAGGCTCACAAATGTTGCAAAAGCAGGGGAATAAGTCAAGGAGGAAGACACAACTTAGGGGGCAAGATATGAGGAACATGGCATGAATACTTAAAATAATAATAAAAAAAAAAAAAAGAAAAAATCTTTCCCAAAGTCAAAGCCATCAAAATGCAGGCAGGCCATACGCCACCAAGGGCAGGCACATGCAGCAAAGCTTGCCAAAATTGATCCCCACTGAAGGCCAAAACAGAAAAGAAGGACCTACAAACACGCTGGAAAGGAGTCAACATCAAAGGAATTGCAATTGGAGGAGAAAAAAGAAAATTTGGGAAATTTAGTGACTCTAAGAAAATGGCCTGGGGTTTTATCAGGTGCAGTGCAAAGGACAAAAATATGCCAAAACTAAGCTCACAGATGTTGCAAAAGCTGGGGAAATAGTCAAGGAGGAAGACACAACTTAGGGGGCAAGATATGAAGGACATGGCATGAATACTTAAAAAAAACAACAAAAAAAAAAAAAAAAAAAATCTTTCCCAAAGTCAAAGCCATCAAAATGCAGGCAGGCCATACGCCACCAAGGGCAGGCACATGCCGCAAAGCTTGCCAAAATTGATCCCCACTGAAGGCCAAAACAGAAAAGAAGGACCTACAAACACGCTGGAAAGGAGTCAACATCAAAGGAATTGCAATTGGAGGAGAAAAAAAGAAAATTTGGGAAATTTAGTGACTCTTAGAAAGTTGCCTGGGCTTTTATCTGGTGCAGTGCAAAGGACCAAAAGATGCCAAAACTAAGCTCACAGATGTTGCAAAAGCAGGGGAAAAAGTCAAGGAGGAAGACACAACTTAGGGGGCAAGATATGAGGGACATGGCATGAACACTTCAGAAAACAACCAAAAAAAGAAAAAAATCTTTCCCAAAGTCAAAGCCATCAAAGGCATGGCCTGCCATCAAGTGCAGGGACATGCACCAAAGATTCCTCTATTGGTCCCCATTGAAATCGCAAGATTCCTTTTCACTTCCCGAAAGGAAATGAAATTTCCTTTCGGGAAGGGAAAAGGAATCTTGCGAATCCCAAAAGAAAGGCTTACAAACACTCTGGAAAGGAGATAGGTTCAAATGAAATGCAATTGAAAAAAGCAGAAAATCGGGAATTTTTGTCTCTACAAAAAATAGGCTGAGAGGAAATCAGCTGCATTGCAAAGGACCAAAAGGTGCCAAAACTAAGCTCACAGATGTTGCAAAAGCAGGGGAAAAAGTCAAGGAGGAAGACACAACGTAGGGGGCAAGATATGAGGGACATGGCATGAACACTTCAGAAAACAACCAAAAAAAGAAAAAAATCTTTCCCAAAGTCAAAGCCATCAAAGGTATGGCCTGCCATCAAGTGCAGGGACATGCACCAAAGATTCCTCTATTTGTCCCCATTGTAATCGCAAGATTCCTTTTCCCTTCCCGAAAGGAAATGAAATTTCATTTCGGGAAGGGAAAAGGAATCTTGCGAATCCCAAAAGAAAGGCTTACAAACACTCTGGAAAGGAGATAGGTTCAAATGAAATGCAATTGAAAAAAGCAGAAAATTGGGAATTTTAGTCTCTTGAAAAAATAGGCTGTGAGGAAATCAGCTGCATTGCAAAGGACCAAAAGGTGCCAAACCTAGGCTCACAAATGTTGCAAAAGCAGGGGAATAAGTCAAGGAGGAAGACACAACTTAGGGAGCAAGATATGAGGGACATGGCATGAATACTTAAAATAATAATAAAAAAAAAAAAAAAAGAAAAAATCTTTCCCAAAGTCAAAGCCATCAAAATGCAGGCAGGCCATACGCCACCAAGGGCAGGCACATGCAGCAAAGCTTGCCAAAATTGATCCCCACTGAAGGCCAAAACAGAAAAGAAGGACCTACAAACACGCTGGAAAGGAGTCAACATCAAAGGATTTGCAATTGGAGGAGAAAAAAAGGAAATTTGGGAAATTTAATGACTCTAAGAAACTGGCCTGGGGTTTTAGCAGGTGCAGTGCAAAGGACCAAAAGGTGCCTAAACTAAGCTCACAGATGTTGCAAAAGCAGGGGAAAAAGTCAAAGAGGAAGACACAACTTAGGGAGCAAGATATGAGGGACATGGCATGAATACTTAAAACAAAAAAAAAAAAAAAAAGAAAAACCTTTCCCAAAGTCAAAGGCATCAAAATGCAGGCAGGCCATACGCCACCAAGGGCAGGCACTTGCAGCAAAGCTTGCCAAAATTGATCCCCACTGAAGGCCAAAACAGAAAAGAAGGACCTGCAAACACGCTGCAATGGAGACACCATCAAAGGAATTGCAATTGGAGGAGAAAAAACAAAAATGGGAAATTTAATGACTCTAAGAAAATGGCCTGGGTTTATATCAGGTGCAGTGCAATGGACCAAAATATGCCAAAACTAAGCTCACAGATGTTGCAAAAGCAGGGGAAAAAGTCAAGGAGGAAGACACAACTTAGGGGGCAAGATATGAGGGACATGGCATGAATACTTAAAATAATAATAAAAAAAAAAAAAAGAAAAAAATCTTTCCCAAAGTCAAAGCCATCAAAATGCAGGCAGGCCATACGCCACCAAGGGCAGGCACATGCAGCAAAGCTTGCCAAAATTGATCCCCACTGAAGGCCAAAACAGAAAAGAAGGACCTACAAACACGCTGGAAAGGAGTCAACATCAAAGGAATTGCAATTGGAGGAGAAAAAAAGAAAATTTGGGAAATTTAGTGACTCTAAGAAAATGGCCCGTGGTTTTATCAGGTGCAGTGCAAAGGAACAAAAGGTGCCAAAACTAAGCTCACAGATGTTGCAAAAGCAGGGGAAAAAGTCAAGGAGGAAGACACAACTTAGGGGGCAAGATGTGAGGGACATGGCATGAATACATAAAATAATGAAAAAAAAAGAAAAGAAAAAATCTTTCCCAAAGTCAAAGCCATCAAAATGCAGGCAGGCCATACGCCACCAAGGGCAGGCACATGCAGCAAAGCTTGCCAAAATTGATCCCCACTAAAGGCCAAAACAGAAAAGAAGGACCTACAAACACGCTGGAAAGGAGTCAACATCAAAGGAATTGCAATTGGAGGAGAAAAAAAGAAAATTTGGGAAATTAAATGTCTATTAGAAAATGGCCTGGCAGTATATCGTGTGCAGTGCAAAGGACCAAAAGATGCCAAAACTAAGCTCACAGATGTTGCAAAAGCAGGGGAAAAAGTCAAGGAGGAAGACACAACTTAGGGGGCAAGATATGAGGGACATGGCATGAACACTTCAGAAAACAACCAAAAAAAGAAAAAAATCTTTCCCAAAGTCAAAGCCATCAAAAGGCATGGCCTGCCATCAAGTGCAGGGACATGCACCAAAGATTCCTCTATTGGTCCCCATTGAAATCGCAAGATTCCTTTTCCCTTCCCGAAAGGAAATGAAATTTCCTTTCGGGAAGGGAAAAGGAATCTTGCGAATCCCAAAAGAAAAGCTTACAAACACTCTGGAAAGGAGATAGGTTGAAATGAAATGCAATTGAAAAAAGCAGAAAATCTGGAATTATAGTCTCTTAAAAAATAGGCTGTGAGGAAATCAGCTGCATTACAAAGGAACAAAAGGTGCCAAAACTAAGCTCACAGATGTTGCAAAAGCAGGGGAAAAAGTCAAGGAGGAAGACACAACTTAGGGGGCAAGATGTGAGGGACATGGCATGAATACTTAAAATAAAAAGGAAAAAAAAAAAATCTTTCCCAAAGTCAAAGCCATCAAAATGCAGGCAGGCCATACGCCACCAAGGGCAGGCACATGCAGCAAAGCTTGCCAAAATTGATCCCCACTGAAGGCCAAAACAGGAAACAAGGACCTACAAACACGCTGGAAAGGAGTCAACATCAAAGGAATTGCAATTGGAGGAGAAAAAAAGAAAATTTGGGAAATTTAGTGACTCTAAGAGAATGGCCAGGCAGTATATCATGTGCAGTGCAAAGGACCAAAAGATGCCAAAACTAAGCTCACAGATGTTGCAAAAGCTCGGGAAAAAGTCAAGGAGGAAGACAGAACTTAGGGGTCAAGATGAGAGGGACATGGCATGAATACTTAAAACAAAAAAGAAAAAAAAAAATAAAAAATCATTCCCAAAGTCAAAGCCATGAAAATGCAGGCAGGCCATACGCCACCAAGGGCAGGCACATGCAGCAAACCTTGCCAAAATTGATCCCCACTGAAGGCCAAAACAGAAAAGAAGGACCTACAAACACGCTGGAAAGGAGTCAACATCAAAGGAATTGCAATTGGAGGAGAAAAAAAGAAAATTTGGGAAATTAAGTGTCAATAAGAAAATGGCCTGGGTTTATATCAGGTGCAGTGCAAAGGACCAAAAGGTGCCAAAACTAAGCTCACAGATGTTGCAAAAGTAGGGGAAAAAGTCAAGGAGGAAGACACAACTTAGGGGGCAAGATGTGAGGGACATGGCATGAACACTTAAAACAAAAAAGAAAAAAAAAAGAAAAAATCTTTCCCAAAGTCAAAGCCATCAAAATGCAGGCAGGCCATACGCCACCAAGGGCAGGCACATGCAGCAAAGCTTGCCAAAATTGATCCCCACTGAAGGCCAAAACAGAAAAGAAGGACCTACAAACACGCTGGAAAGGAGTCAACATCAAAGTAATTGCAATTGCATGAGAAAAAAGAAAATTTGGGAAATTAAGTGTCAATAAGAAAATGGCCTGGGTTTATATCAGGTGCAGTGCAAAGGACCAAAAGGTGCCAAAACTAAGCTCACAGATGTTGCAAAAGCAGGGGAAAATGTCAAGGAGGAAGACACAACTTAGGGGGCAAGATGTGAGGGACATGGCATGAATACTTACAATAATAAAAAAAAAAAATAGAAAAAATCTTTCCCAAAGTCAAAGCCATCAAAATGCAGGCAGGCCATACGCCACCAAGGGCAGGCACATGCAGCAAAGCTTGCCAAAATTGATCCCCACTGAAGGCCAAAACAGAAAAGAAGGACTTTCAAACACGCTGGAATGGAGACAATATCAAAGGAATTGCAATTGGAGGAGAAAAAAAGAAAATTTGGGAAATTTAGTGACTCTTAGAAAATGGCCCGGGATTTTATCAGGTGCAGTGCAAAGGACCAAAAGGTGCCAAAACTAAGCTCACAGATGTTGCAAAAGCAGGGGAAAAAGTCAAGGAGGAAGACACAACTTAGGGGTCAAGATGTGAGGGACATGGCATGAATACTGACAATAATTGAAAAAAAATAGAAAAAATCTTTCCCAAAGTCAAAGCCATCAAAATGCAGGCAGGCCATACGCCACCGAGGGCAGGCACATGCAGCAAAGCTTGCCAAAATTGATCCCCACTGAAGGCCAAAACAGAAAAGAAGGACCTACAAACACGCTGGAAAGGAGTCAACATCAAAGGAATTGCAATTGGAGGAGAAAAAAAGAAAATTTGGGAAATTTATTGACTCTAAGAAAATGCCCTGGCAGTATATCATGTGCAGTGCAAAGGACCAAAGATGCCAAAACTAAGCTCACAGATGTTGCAAAAGCAGGGGAAAAAGTCAAGGAGGAAGACTGAACTTAGGGGGCAAGATATGAGGGACATGGCATGAACACTTCAGAAAACAACCAAAAAAAGAAAAAAATCTTTCCCAAAGTCAAAGCCATCAAAAGGCATGGCCTGCCATCAAGTGCAGGGACATGCACCAAAGATTCCTCTATTGGTCCCCATTGAAATCGTAAGATTCCTTTTCCCTTCCCGTAAGGAAATGAAATTTCCTTTCGGGAAGTGAAAAGGCATCTTGCGAATCCCAAAAGAAAGGCTTACAAACACTCTGGAAAGGAGATAGGTTCAAATGAAATGCAATTGAAAAAAGCAGAAAATCAGGAATTTTAGTCTCTTAAAAAATAGGCTGTGAGGAAATCAGCTGCATTGCAAAGGACCAAAAGGTGCCAAAACTAAGCTCACAGATGTTGCAAAAGCAGGGGAAAAAGTCAAGGAGGAAGACACAACTTAGGGGGCAAGATGTGAGGGACATGGCATGAATACTAAAACCAAAAAAAAAAAAAAAATAGAAAAAATCTTTCCCAAAGTCAAAGCCATCAAAATGCAGGCAGGCCATACGCCACCGAGGGCAGGCACATGCAGCAAAGCTTGCCAAAATTGATCCCCACTGAAGGCCAAAACAGAAAAGAAGGACCTACAAACACGCTGGAAAGGAGTCAACATCAAAGGAATTGCAATTGGAGGAGAAAAAAAGAAAATTTGGGATATTTAGTGACTCTAAGAAAATGGCCTGGCAGTATATCATGTGCAGTGCAAAGGACTAAAGATGCCAAAACTAAGCTCACAGACGTTGCAAAAGCAGGGGAAAAAGTGAAGGAGGAAGACAGAACTTAGGGGTCAAGATGTGAGGGACATGGCATGAATACTTAAAACAAAAAAGAAAAAAAAAAGAAAAAATCTTTCCCAAAGTCAAAGCCATCAAAATGCAGGCAGGCCATACGCCACCAAGGGCAGGCACATGCAGCAAAGCTTGCCAAAATTGATCCCCACTGAAGGCCAAAACAGAAAACAAGGACCTACAAACACGCTGGAAAGGAGTCAACATCAAAGGAATTGCAATTGGAGGAGAAAAAAAGAAAATTTGGGAAATTTAGTGACTCTAAGAAAATGGCCTGGCAGTATATCATGTGCAGTGCAAAGGACCAAAGATACCAAAACTAAGCTCACAGATGTTGCAAAAGCAGGGGAAAAAGTCAAGGAGGAAGACACAACTTAGGGGGCAAGATGTGAGGGACATGGCATGAATACTTAAAACAAAAAAGAAGAAAAAAAGAAAAAATCTTTCCCAAAGTCAAAGCCATCAAAATGCAGGCAGGCCATACGCCACCAAGGGCAGGCACATGCAGCAAAGCTTGCCAAAATTGATCCCCACTGAAGGCCAAAACAGAAAAGAAGGACCTACAAACACGCTGGAAAGGAGTCAACATCAAAGGAATTGCAATAGGAGGAGAAAAAAAGAAAATTTGGGAAATTAAGTGTCCATAAGAAAATGGCCTGGGTTTATATCAGGTGCAGTGCAAATGACCAAAAGGTGCCAAAACTAAGCTCACAGATGTTGCAAAAGCAGGGGAAAAAGTCAAGGAGGAAGACACAACTTAGGGAGCATAATGTGAGGGACAAGGCATGAATACTTAAAACAAAAAAGAAAAAAAAAAGAAAAAATCTTTCCCAAAGTCAAAGCCATCAAAATGCAGGCAGGCCAAATGCCAGCAAGTGCAGGCACATGCAGCAAAGCTTGCCAAAATTGATCCCCACTGAAGGCCAAAACAGAAAAGAAGGACCTACAAACACGCTGGAATGGAGACAACATCAAAGGAATTGCAATTGGAGGAGAAAAATGAAAATTTGGGAAATTTAGTGACTCTAAGAAAATGGCCCGTGGTTTTATCAGGTGCAGTGCAAAGGAACAAAAGGTGCCAAAACTAAGCTCACAGATGTTGCAAAAGCAGGGGAAAAAGTCAAGGAGGAAGACACAACTTAGGGGGCAAGATGTGCGGGACATGGCATGAATACATAAAATAATGAAAAAAAAAGAAAAGAAAAAATCTTTCCCAAAGTCAAAGCCATCAAAATGCAGGCAGGCCATACGCCACCAAGGGCAGGCACATGCAGCAAAGCTTGCCAAAATTGATCCCCACTAAAGGCCAAAACAGAAAAGAAGGACCTACAAACACGCTGGAAAGGAGTCAACATCAAAGGAATTGCAATTGGAGGAGAAAAAAAGAAAATTTGGGAAATTAAATGTCTATTAGAAAATGGCCTGGCAGTATATCATGTGCAGTGCAAAGGACCAAAAGGTGCCAAAACTAAGCTCAGAGATGTTGCAAAAGCAGGGGAAAAAGTCAAGGAGGAAGACAGAACTTAGGGGGCAAGATATGAGGGACATGGCATGAACACTTCAGAAAACAACCAAAAAAAGAAAAAAATCTTTCCCAAAGTCAAAGCCATCAAAAGGCATGGCCTGCCATCAAGTGCAGGGACATGCACCAAAGATTCCTCTATTGGTCCCCATTGAAATCGCAAGATTCCTTTTCCCTTCCCGAAAGGAAATTTCATTTCCTTTCGGGAAGGGAAAAGGAATCTTGCGGATCCCAAAAGAAAGGCTTACAAACACTCTGGAAAGGAGATACGTTCAAATGAAATGCAATTGAAAAAAGCAGAAAATCGGGAATTTTAGTCTCTTATAAAAATAGGCTGTGAGGAAATCAGCTGCATTGCAAAGGACCAAAAGGTGCCAAAAAAAAGCTCACAAATGTTGCAAAAGCAGGGGAAAAAGTCAAGGAGGAAGACACAACTTAGGGGGCAAGATGTGAGGGACATGGCATGAATACTTAAAATAAAAAAGAAAAAAAAAAGAAAAAATCTTTCCCAAAGTCAAAGCCATCAAAATGCAGGCAGGCCATACGCCACCAAGGGCAGGCACATGCAGCAAAGCTTGCCAAAATTGATCCCCACTGAAGGCCAAAACAGAAAAGAAGGACCTACAAACACGCTGGAAAGGAGTCAACATCAAAGGAATTGCAATTGGAGGAGAAAAAAAGAAAATTTGGGAAATTTATTGACTCTAAGAAAATGGCCTGGCAGTATATCATGTGCAGTGCAAAGGACCAAAATATGCCAAAACTAAGCTCACGGATGTTGCAAAAGCAGGGGAAAAAGTCAAGGAGGAAGACAGAACATAGGGGTCAAGATGTGAGGGACATGCATGAATACTTAAAACAAAAAAGAAAAAAAAAAGAAAAAATCTTTCCCAAAGTCAAAGCCATCAAAATGCAGGCAGTCCATACGCCACCAAAGGCAGGCACATGCAGCAAAACTTGCCAAAATTGATCCCCACTGAAGGCCAAAACAGAAAAGAAGGACCTACAAACACGCTGGAAAGAGTCAACATCAAAGGAATTGGAATTGCAGGAGAAAAATGAAAATTTGGGAAATTTAGTGACTCTAAGAAAATGGCCCGTGGTTTAATCAGGTGCAGTGCAAAGGACCAAAAGGTGCCAAAACTAAGCTCACAGATGTTGCAAAAGCAGGGGGAAAAGTCAAGGAGGAAGACACAACTTAGGGGGCAAGATGTGAGGGACATGGCATGAACACTTAAAATAATAAAAAAAAAAAAAAGAAAAAATCTTTCCCAAAGTCAAAGCCATCAAAATGCAGGCAGGCCATACGCCAGCAAGTGCAGGCACTTGCAGCAAAGCTTGCCAAAATTGATCCCCACTGAAGGCCAAAACAGAAAGAAGGACCTACAAACACGCTGGAATGGAGACAACATCAAAGGAATTGCAATTGAAGGAGTAAAAAAAAAATTTGGGAAATTTAGTGACTCTAAGAAAATGGCCCGGGTTTTTATCAGGTGCAGTGCAAAGGAACAAAAGGTGCCAAAACTAAGCTCACAGATGTTGCAAAAGCAGGGGAAAAAGTCAAGGAGGAAGACACAACTTAGGGGGCAAGATATGAGGGACATGGCATGAATACTTATAAGATTAATACAAATAAAAAAGAAAAAATCTTTCCCAAAGTCAAAGCCATCAAAATGCAGGCAGGCCATACGCCAGCAAGTGCAGGCACATGCAGCAAAGCTTGCCAAAATTGATCCCCACTGAAGGCCAAAACAGAAAAGAAGGACTTGCAAACACGCTGGAATGGAGACAACATCAAAGGAATTGCAATTGGAGGAGAAAAAAAGAAAATTTGGGAAATTTAGTGACTCTTAGAAAATGGCCCGGGATTTTATCAGGTGCAGTGCAAAGGACCAAAATGTGCCAAAACTAAGCTCACAGATGTTGCAAAAGCAGGGGAAAAAGTCAAGGAGGAAGACACAACTTATGGGGCAAGATGTGAGGGACATGGCATGAATACTTAAAAAAAAAAAGAAAAAAAAAAGAAAAAATCTTTCCCAAAGTCAAAGCCATGAAAATGCAGGCAGGCCATATGCCACCAAGGGCAGGCACATGCAGCAAAGCTTGCCAAAATTGATCCCCACTAAAGGCCAAAACAGAAAAGAAGGACCTACAAACACGCTGGAAAGGAGTCAACATCAAAGGAATTGCAATTGGAGGAGAAAAAAAGAAAGTTTGGGAAATTTAGTGACTCTAAGAAAATGGCCTGGCAGTATATCATGTGCAGTGCAAAGGACCAAAAGATGCCAAAACTAAGCTCACAGATGTTGCAAAAGCAGGGGAAAAAGTCAAGGAGGTAGACAGAACATAGGGGTCAAGATGTGAGGGACATGCATGAATACTTAAAACAAAAAAGAAAAAAAAAAGAAAAAATCTTTCCCAAAGTCAAAGCCATCAAAATGCAGGCAGGCCATACGCCAGCAAGGGCAGGCACATGCAGCAAAGCTTGCCAAAATTGATCCCCACTGAAGGCCAAAACAGAAAAGAAGGACCTACAAACACGCTGGAAAGGAGTCAACATCAAAGGAATTGCAATTGGAGGAGAAAAAAAGAAAATTTGGGAAATTTAGTGACTCTAAGAGAATGGCCTGGCAGTATATCATGTGCAGTGCAAAGGACCAAAGATGCCAAAACTAAGCTCACAGATGTTGCAAAAGCAGGGGAAAAAGTCAAGGAGGAAGACAGAACTTAGGGGTCAAGATGTGAGGGACATGGCATGAATACTTAAAACAATAAAGAAAAAAAAAAGAAAAAATCTTTCCCAAAGTCAAAGCCATCAAAATGCAGGCAGGCCATACGCCACCAAGGGCAGGCACATGCAGCAAAGCTTGCCAAAATTGATCCCCACTGAAGGCCAAAACAGAAAAGAAGGACCTACAAACACGCTGGAAAGGAGTCAACATCAAAGGAATTGCAATAGGAGGAGAAAAAAAGAAAATTTGGGAAATTAAGTGTCCATAAGCAAATGGCCTGGGTTTATATCAGGTGCAGTGCAAATGACCAAAAGGTGCCAAAACTAAGCTCACAGATGTTGCAAAAGCAGGGGAAAAAGTCAAGGAGGAAGACACAACTTAGGGAGCATAATGTGAGGGACAAGGCATGAATACTTAAAACAAAAAAGAAAAAAAAAAGAAAAAATCTTTCCCAAAGTCAAAGCCATCAAAATGCAGGCAGGCCAAACGCCAGCAAGTGCAGGCACATGCAGCAAAGCTTGCCAAAATTGATCCCCACTGAAGGCCAAAACAGAAAAGAAGGACCTACAAACACGCTGGAATGGAGACAACATCAAAGGAATTGCAATTGGAGGAGAAAAATGAAAATTTGGGAAATTTAGTGTCTCTAAGAAAATGGCCCGTGGTTTTATCAGGTGCAGTGCAAAGGAACAAAAGGTGCCAAAACTAAGCTCACAGATGTTGCAAAAGCAGGGGAAAAAGTCAAGGAGGAAGACACAACTTAGGGGGCAAGATGTGAGGGACATGGCATGAATACATAAAATAATGAAAAAAAAAGAAAAGAAAAAATCTTTCCCAAAGTCAAAGCCATCAAAATGCAGGCAGGCCATACGCCACCAAGGGCAGGCACATGCAGCAAAGCTTGCCAAAATTGATCCCCACTAAAGGCCAAAACAGAAAAGAAGGACCTACAAACACGCTGGAAAGGAGTCAACATCAAAGGAATTGCAATTGGAGGAGAAAAAAAGAAAATTTGGGAAATTAAATGTCTATAAGAAAATGGCCTGGCAGTATATCATGTGCAGTGCAAAGGACCAAAAGGTGCCAAAACTAAGCTCACAGATGTTGCAAAAGCAGGGGTAAAAGTCAAGGAGGAAGACAGAACTTAGGGGGCAAGATATGAGGGACATGGCATGAACACTTCAGAAAACAACCAAAAAAAGAAAAAAATCTTTCCCAAAGTCAAAGCCATCAAAAGGCATGGCCTGCCATCAAGTGCAGGGACATGCACCAAAGATTCCTCTATTGGTCCCCATTGAAATCGCAAGATTCCTTTTCCCTTCCCGAAAGGAAATGAAATTTCCTTTCGGGAAGGGAAAAGGAATCTTGCGGATCCCAAAAGAAAGGCTTACAAACACTCTGGAAAGGAGATAGGTTCAAATGAAATGCAATTGAAAAAAGCAGAAAATTGGGAATTTTAGTCTCTATCAAAAAATAGGCTGTGAGGAAATCAGCTGCATTGCAAAGGACCAAAAGGTGCCAAAAAAAAGCTCACAAATGTTGCAAAAGCAGGGGAAAAAGTCAAGGAGGAAGACACAACTTAGGGGGCAAGATGTGAGGGACATGGCATGAATACTTAAAATAAAAAAGAAAAAAAAAAGAAAAAATCTTTCCCAAAGTCAAAGCCATCAAAATGCAGGCAGGCCATACGCCACCAAGGGCAGGCACATGCAGCAAAGCTTGCCAAAATTGATCCCCACTGAAGGCCAAAACAGAAAAGAAGGACCTACAAACACGCTGGAAAGGAGTCAACATCAAAGGAATTGCAATTGGAGGAGAAAAAAAGAAAATTTGGGAAATTTAGTGAATCTAAGAAAATGGCCTGGCAGTATATCATGTGCAGTGCAAAGGACCAAAAGATGCCAAAACTAAGCTCACAGATGTTGCAAAAGCAGGGGAAAAAGTCAAGGAGGAAGACAGAACATAGGGGTCAAGATGTGAGGGACATGCATGAATACTTAAAACAAAAAAGAAAAAAAAAAGAAAAAATCTTTCCCAAAGTCAAAGCCATCAAAATGCAGGCAGGCCATACGCCACCAAAGGCAGGCACATGCAGCAAAACTTGCCAAAATTGATCCCCACTGAAGGCCAAAACAGAAAAGAAGGACCTACAAACACGCTGGAAAGAGTCAACATCAAAGGAATTGGAATTGCAGGAGAAAAATGAAAATTTGGGAAATTTAGTGACTCTAAGAAAATGGCCCGTGGTTTAATCAGGTGCAGTGCAAAGGACCAAAAGGTGCCAAAACTAAGCTCACAGATGTTGCAAAAGCAGGGGGAAAAGTCAAGGAGGAAGACACAACTTAGGGGGCAAGATGTGAGGGACATGGCATGAACACTTAAAATAATAAAAAAAAAAAAAAGAAAAAATCTTTCCCAAAGTCAAAGCCATCAAAATGCAAGCAGGCCATACGCCAGCAAGTGCAGGCACTTGCAGCAAAGCTTGCCAAAATTGATCCCCACTGAAGGCCAAAACAGAAAGAAGGACCTACAAACACGCTGGAATGGAGACAACATCAAAGGAATTGCAATTGAAGGAGTAAAAAAAAAATTTGGGAAATTTAGTGACTCTAAGAAAATGGCCCGGGTTTTTATCAGGTGCAGTGCAAAGGAACAAAAGGTGCCAAAACTAAGCTCACAGATGTTGCAAAAGCAGGGGAAAAAGTCAAGGAGGAAGACACAACTTAGGGGGCAAGATATGAGGGACATGGCATGAATACTTAAAATAATAATACAAATAAAAAAGAAAAAATCTTTCCCAAAGTCAAAGCCATCAAAATGCAGGCAGGCCATACGCCAGCAAGTGCATGCACATGCAGCAAAGCTTGCCAAAATTGATCCCCACTGAAGGCCAAAACAGAAAAGAAGGACTTGCAAACACGCTGGAATGGAGACAACATCAAAGGAATTGCAATTGGAGGAGAAAAAAAGAAAATTTGGGAAATTTAGTGACTCTTAGAAAATGGCCCGGGATTTTATCAGGTGCAGTGCAAAGGACCAAAATGTGCCAAAACTAAGCTCACAGATGTTGCAAAAGCAGGGGAAAAAGTCAAGGAGGAAGACACAACTTAGGGGGCAAGATGTGAGGGACATGGCATGAATACTTAAAATAAAAAAGAAAAAAAAAAGAAAAAATCTTTCCCAAAGTCAAAGCCATGAAAATGCAGGCAGGCCATATGCCACCAAGGGCAGGCACATGCAGCAAAGCTTGCCAAAATTGATCCCCACTGAAGGCCAAAACAGAAAAGAAGGACCTACAAACACGCTGGAAAGGAGTCAACATCAAAGGAATTGCAATTGGAGGAGAAAAAAAGAAAATTTGGGAAATTTATTGACTCTAAGAAAATGGCCTGGCAGTATATCATGTGCAGTGCAAAGGACCAAAAGATGCCAAAACTAAGCTCACAGATGTTGCAAAAGCAGGGGAAAAAGTCAAGGAGGTAGACAGAACATAGGGGTCAAGATGTGAGGGACATGCATGAATACTTAAAACAAAAAAGAAAAAAAAATAGAAAAAATCTTTCCCAAAGTCAAAGCCATCAAAATGCAGGCAGGCCATACGCCAGCAAGGGCAGGCACATGCAGCAAAGCTTGCCAAAATTGATCCCCACTGAAGGCCAAAACAGAAAAGAAGGACCTACAAACATGCTGGAAAGGAGTCAACATCAAAGGAATTGCAATTGGAGGAGAAAAAAAGAAAATTTGGGAAATTAAGTGTCTATAAGAAAATGGCCTGGGTTTATATGAGGTGCAGTGCAAAGGACCAAAAGGTGCCAAAACTAAGCTCACAGATGTTGCAAAAGCAGGGGAAAAAGTCAAGGAGGAAGACACAACTTAGGGAGCAAGATGTGAGGGACATGGCATGAATACTTAAAACAAAAAAGAAAAAAAATAGAAAAAATCTTTCCCAAATTCAAAGCCATCAAAATGCAGGCAGGCCATACGCCACCAAGGGCAGGCACATGCAGCAAAGCTTGCCAAAATTGATCCCCACTGAAGGCCAAAACAGAAAAGAAGGACCTACAAACACGCTGGAAAGGAGTCAACATCAAAGGAATTGCAATTGGAGGAGAAAAAAAGAAAATTTGGGAAATTTAGTGACTCTAAGAAAATGGCCTGGCAGTATATCATGTGCAGTGCAAAGGACCAAAGATGCCAAAACTAAGCTCACAGATGTTGCAAAAGCAGGGGAAAAAGTCAAGGAGGAAGACAGAACTTAGGGGGCAAGATATGAGGGACATGGCATGAACACTTCAGAAAAAAACCAAAAAAAGAAAAAAATCTTTCCCAAAGTCAAAGCCATCAAAAGGCATGGCCTGCCATCAAGTGCAGGGACATGCACCAAAGATTCCTCTATTGGTCCCCATTGAAATCGCAAGATTCCTTTTCCCTTCCCGAAAGGAAATGAAATTTCCTTTCGGGAAGGGAAAAGGAATCTTGCGAATCCCAAAAGAAAGGCTTACAAACACTCTGGAAAGGAGATAGGTTCAAATGAAATGCAATTGAAAAAAGCAGAAAATCGGGAATTTTAGTCTCTTAAAAAATAGGCTGTGAGGAAATCAGCTGCATTGCAAAGGACCAAAGATGCCAAAACTAAGCTCACAGATGTTGCAAAAGCAGGGGAAAAAGTCAAGGAGGAAGACACAACTTAGGGGGCAAGATGTGAGGGACATGGCATGAATACTTAAAACAAAAAAGAAAAAAAAAAGAAAAAATCTTTCCCAAAGTCAAAGCCACAAAAATGCAGGCAGGCCATACGCCACCAAGGGCAGGCACATGCAGCAAAGCTTGCCAAAATTGATCCCCACTGAAGGCCAAAACAGAAAACAAGGAGCTACAAACACGCTGGAAAGGAGTCAACATCAAAGGAATTGCAATTGGAGGAGAAAAAAAGAAAATTTGGGAAATTAAATGTCTATAAGAAAATTGCCTGGCAGTATATCATGTGCAGTGCAAAGGACCAAAAGGTGCCAAAACTAAGCTCACAGATGTTGCAAAAGCAGGGGAAAAAGTCAAGGAGGAAGACACAACTTAGGGGTCAAGATGTGAGGGACATGGCATGAATACTGACAATAATTGAAAAAAAATAGAAAAAATCTTTCCCAAAGTCAAAGCCATCAAAATGCAGGCAGGCCATACGCCACCGAGGGCAGGCACATGCAGCAAAGCTTGCCAAAATTGATCCCCACTGAAGGCCAAAACAGAAAAGAAGGACCTACAAACACGCTGGAAAGGAGTCAACATCAAAGGAATTGCAATAGGAGGAGAAAAAAAGAAAATTTTGGAAATTTAGTGACTCTAAGAAAATGGCCTGGCAGTATATCATGTGCAGTGCAAAGGACCAAAAGATGCCAAAACTAAGCTCACAGATGTTGCAAAAGCAAGGGAAAAAGTCAAGGAGGAAGACAGAACTTAGGGGTCAAGATGTGAGGGACATGGCATGAATACTTAAAACAAAAAAGAAAAAAAAAAAAAAATCTTTCCCAAAGTCAAAGCCATCAAAATGCAGGCAGGCCATACGCCACCAAGGGCAGGCACATGCAGCAAAGCTTGCCAAAATTGATCCCCACTGAAGGCCAAAACAGAAAAGAAGGGCCTACAAACACGCTGGAAAGGAGTCAACATCAAAGGAATTGCAATTGGAGGAGAAAAAAAGAAAATTTGGGAAATTAAGTGTCTATAAGAAAATGGCCTGGGTTTATATCAGGTGCAGTGCAAAGGAACAAAAGGTGCCAAAACTAAGCTCACAGATGTTGCAAAAGCAGGGGTAAAAGTCAAGGAGGAAGACACAACTTAGGGAGCATAATGTGAGGGACATGGCATGAATACTTAAAACAAAAAAGAAAAAAAAAGAAAAAATCTTTCCCAAAGTCAAAGCCATCAAAATGCAGGCAGGCCATACGCCAGCAAGTGCAGGCACATGCAGCAAAGCTTGCCAAAATTGATCCCCACTGAAGGCCAAAACAGAAAAGAAGGACCTACAAACACGCTGGAATGGAGTCAACATCAAAGGAATTGCAATTGCAGGAGAAAAATGAAAATTTGGGAAATTTAGTGACTCTAAGAAAATGGCCCGTGGTTTTACCAGGTGCAGTGCAAACGACCAAAAGGTGCCAAAACTAAGCTCACAGATGTTGCAAAAGCAGGGGAAAAAGTCAAGGAGGAAGACACAACTTAGGGGGCAAGATGTGAGGGACATGGCATGAATACTTAAAATAATGAAAAAAAAAGAAAAGAAAAAATCTTTCCCAAAGTCAAAGCCATCAAAATGCAGGCAGGCCATACGCCACCAAGGGCAGGCACATGCAGCAAAGCTTGCCAAAATTGATCCCCACTGAAGGCCAAAACAGAAAAGAAGGACCTACAAACACGCTGGATTGGAGACACCATCAAAGGAATTGCAATTGGAGGAGAAAAAATGAAAATTTGGGAAATTTAATGACTCTTAGAAAATGGCCCGGGATTTTATCAGGTGCAGTGCAAAGGACCAACATGTGCCAAAACTAAGCTCACAGATGTTGCAAAAGCAGGGGAAAAAGTCAAGGAGGAAGACACAACTTAGGGGGCAAGATATGAAGGACATGGCATGAATACTTAAAACAAACAAAAAAAAAAAATAGAAAAAATCTTTCCCAAAGTCAAAGCCATCAAAATGCAGGCAGGCCATACGCCAGCAAGTGCAGGCACATGCAGCAAAGCTTGCCAAAATTGATCCCCACTGAAGGCCAAAACAGAAAAGAAGGACCTACAAACACGCTGGAATGGAGAAAATATCAAAAGAATTGCAATTGGAGGAGAAAAATGAAAATTTGGGAAATTTAGTGACTCTAAGAAAATGGCCCGTGGTTTTATCAGGTGCAGTGCAAAGGACCAAAAGGTGCCAAAACTAAGCTCACAGATGTTGCAAAAGCAGGGGAAAAAGTCAAGGAGGAAGACACAACTTAGGGAGCAAGATGTGAGGGACATGGCATGAATACTTAAAACAAAAAAGAAAAAAAAAAGAAAAAATCTTTCCCAAAGTCAAAGCCATCAAAATGCAGGCAGGCCATACGCCACCAAGGGCAGGCACATGCAGCAAAGCTTGCCAAAATTGATCCCCACTGAAGGCCAAAACAGAAAAGAAGGACCTACAAACACGCTGGAAAGGAGTCAACATCAAAGGAATTGCAATTGGAGGAGAAAAAAAGAAAATTTGGGAAATTTAGTGACTCTAAGAAAATGGCCTGGCAGTATATCATGTGCAGTGCAAAGGACCAAAGATGCCAAAACTAAGCTCACAGATGTTGCAAAAGCAGGGGAAAAAGTCAAGGAGGAAGACAGAACTTAGGGGGCAAGATATGAGGGACATGGCATGAACACTTCAGAAAAAAACCAAAAAAAGAAAAAAATCTTTCCCAAAGTCAAAGCCATCAAAAGGCATGGCCTGCCATCAAGTGCAGGGACATGCACCAAAGATTCCTCTATTGGTCCCCATTGAAATCGCAAGATTCCTTTTCCCTTCCCGAAAGGAAATGAAATTTCCTTTCGGGAAGGGAAAAGGAATCTTGCGAATCCCAAAAGAAAGGCTTACAAACACTCTGGAAAGGAGATAGGTTCAAATGAAATGCAATTGAAAAAAGCAGAAAATCGGGAATTTTAGTCTCTTAAAAAATAGGCTGTGAGGAAATCAGCTGCATTGCAAAGGACCAAAGATGCCAAAACTAAGCTCACAGATGTTGCAAAAGCAGGGGAAAAAGTCAAG
Source organism: Artemisiospiza belli (assembly GCA_021963965.1). NCBI lineage: Eukaryota > Metazoa > Chordata > Aves > Passeriformes > Passerellidae > Artemisiospiza > Artemisiospiza belli. Next base: position 39,085 of record JAKDEW010000801.1, read on the forward strand.
GAGGAAGACACAACTTAGGGGGCAAGATGTGAGGGACATGGCATGAATACTTAAAACAAAAAAGAAAAAAAAAAGAAAAAATCTTTCCCAAAGTCAAAGCCACAAAAATGCAGGCAGGCCATACGCCACCAAGGGCAGGCACATGCAGCAAAGCTTGCCAAAATTGATCCCCACTGAAGGCCAAAACAGAAAACAAGGAGCTACAAACACGCTGGAAAGGAGTCAACATCAAAGGAATTGCAATTGGAGGAGAAAAAAAGAAAATTTGGGAAATTAAATGTCTATAAGAAAATTGCCTGGCAGTATATCATGTGCAGTGCAAAGGACCAAAAGGTGCCAAAACTAAGCTCACAGATGTTGCAAAAGCAGGGGAAAAAGTCAAGGAGGAAGACACAACTTAGGGGTCAAGATGTGAGGGACATGGCATGAATACTGACAATAATTGAAAAAAAATAGAAAAAATCTTTCCCAAAGTCAAAGCCATCAAAATGCAGGCAGGCCATACGCCACCGAGGGCAGGCACATGCAGCAAAGCTTGCCAAAATTGATCCCCACTGAAGGCCAAAACAGAAAAGAAGGACCTACAAACACGCTGGAAAGGAGTCAACATCAAAGGAATTGCAATAGGAGGAGAAAAAAAGAAAATTTTGGAAATTTAGTGACTCTAAGAAAATGGCCTGGCAGTATATCATGTGCAGTGCAAAGGACCAAAAGATGCCAAAACTAAGCTCACAGATGTTGCAAAAGCAAGGGAAAAAGTCAAGGAGGAAGACAGAACTTAGGGGTCAAGATGTGAGGGACATGGCATGAATACTTAAAACAAAATGAAAAAAAAAAAAAAATCTTTCCCAAAGTCAAAGCCATCAAAATGCAGGCAGGCCATACGCCACCAAGGGCAGGCACATGCAGCAAAGCTTGCCAAAATTGATCCCCACTGAAGGCCAAAACAGAAAAGAAGGACCTACAAACACGCTGGAATGGAGACATCAAAGGAATTGCAATTGCAGGAGAAAAATGAAAATTTGGGAAATTTAGTGACTCTAAGAAAATGGCCCGTGGTTTTACCAGGTGCAGTGCAAACGACCAAAAGGTGCCAAAACTAAGCTCACAGATGTTGCAAAAGCAGGGGAAAAAGTCAAGGAGGAAGACACAACTTAGGGGGCAAGATGTGAGGGACATGGCATGAATACTTAAAATAATGAAAAAAAAAGAAAAGAAAAAATCTTTCCCAAATTCAAAGCCATCAAAATGCAGGCAGGCCATACGCCACCAAGGGCAGGCACATGCAGCAAAGCTTGCCAAAATTGATCCCCACTGAAGGCCAAAACAGAAAAGAAGGACCTACAAACACGCTGGATTGGAGACACCATCAAAGGAATTGCAATTGGAGGAGAAAAAATGAAAATTTGGGAAATTTAATGACTCTTAGAAAATGGCCCGGGATTTTATCAGGTGCAGTGCAAAGGACCAACATGTGCCAAAACTAAGCTCACAGATGTTGCAAAAGCAGGGGAAAAAGTCAAGGAGGAAGACACAACTTAGGGGGCAAGATATGAAGGACATGGCATGAATACTTAAAACAAACAAAAAAAAAAAATAGAAAAAATCTTTCCCAAAGTCAAAGCCATCAAAATGCAGGCAGGCCATACGCCAGCAAGTGCAGGCACATGCAGCAAAGCTTGCCAAAATTGATCCCCACTGAAGGCCAAAACAGAAAAGAAGGACCTACAAACACGCTGGAATGGAGAAAATATCAAAAGAATTGCAATTGGAGGAGAAAAATGAAAATTTGGGAAATTTAGTGACTCTAAGAAAATGGCCCGTGGTTTTATCAGGTGCAGTGCAAAGGACCAAAAGGTGCCAAAACTAAGCTCACAGATGTTGCAAAAGCAGGGGAAAAAGTCAAGGAGGAAGACACAACTTAGGGGGCAAGATGTGAGGGACATGGCATGAATACTTACAATAATAAAAAAAAAAAAAGAAAAAATCTTTCCCAAAGTCAAAGCCATCAAAATGCAGGCAGGCCATACGCCAGCAAGGGCAGGCACATGCAGCAAAGCTTGCCAAAATTGATCCCCACTGAAGGCCAAAACAGAAAAGAAGGACCTACAAACACGCTGGAATGGAGACAACATCAAAGGAATTGCAATTGGAGGAGAAAAAAAGAAAATTTGGGAAATTTAGTGACTCTAAGAAAATGGCCTGGCAGTATATCATGTGCAGTGCAAAGGACCAAAGATGCCAAAACTAAGCTCACAGATGTTGCAAAAGCAGGGGAAAAAGTCAAGGAGGAAGACAGAACTTAGGGGGCAAGATATGAGGGACATGGCATGAACACTTCAGAAAACAACCAAAAAAATAAAAAAATCTTTCCCAAAGTCAAAGCCATCAAAAGGCATGGCCTGCCATCAAGTGCAGGGACATGCACCAAAGATTCCTCTATTGGCCCCCATTGAAATCGCAAGATTCCTTTTCCCTTCCCGAAAGGAAATGAAATTTCCTTTCTGGAAGGGAAAAGGAATCTTGCGAATCCCAAAAGAAAGGCTTACAAACACTCTGGAAAGGAGATAGGTTCAAATGAAATGCAATTGAAAAAAGCAGAAAATCGGGAATTTTCGTCTCTTAAAAAATAGGCTGTGAGGAAATCAGCTGCATTGCAAAGGACTAAAAGGTGCTAAAACTAAGCTCACAGATGTTGCAAAAGCAGGGGAAAAAGTCAAGGAGGAAGACACAACTTAGGGGGCAAGATGTGAGGGACATGGCATGAATACTTTAAATAAAAAAGAAAAAAAAAAAATCTTTCCCAAAGTCAAAGCCATCAAAATGCAGGCAGGCCATACGCCACCAAGGGCAGGCACATGCAGCAAAGCTTGCCAAAATTGATCCCCACTGAAGGCCAAAACAGAAAAGAAGGACCTACAAACACGCTGGAAAGGAGTCAACATCAAAGGAATTGCAATAGGAGGAGAAAAAAAGAAAATTTTGGAAATTTAGTGACTCTAAGACAATGGCCTGGCAGTATATCATGTGCAGTGCAAAGGACCAAAAGATGCCAAAACTAAGCTCACAGATGTTGCAAAAGCAAGGGAAAAAGTCAAGGAGGAAGACAGAACATAGGGGTCAAGATGTGAGGGACATGGCATGAATACTTAAAACAAAAAAGAAAAAAAAAAAAAAATCTTTCCCAAAGTCAAAGCCATCAAAATGCAGGCAGGCCATACGCCACCAAGGGCAGGCACATGCAGCAAAGCTTGCCAAAATTGATCCCCACTGAAGGCCAAAACAGAAAAGAAGGACCTACAAACACGCTGGAAAGGAGTCAACATCAAAGGAATTGCAATTGGAGGAGAAAAAAAGAAAATTTGGGAAATTAAGTGTCTATAAGAAAATGGCCTGGGTTTATATCAGGTGCAGTGCAAAGGACCAAAAGGTGCCAAAATTAAGCTCACAGATGTTGCAAAACCAGGGGAAAAAGTCAAGGAGGAAGACACAACTTAGGGGGCAAGATATGAAGGACATGGCATTAATACTTAAAACAAACAAAAAAAAAAAATAGAAAAAATCTTTCCCAAAGTCAAAGCCACCAAAATGCAGGCAGGCCATACGCCAGCAAGTGCAGGCACATGCAGCAAAGCTTGCCAAAATTGATCCCCACTGAAGGCCAAAACAGAAAAGAAGGACCTACAAACACGCTGGAATGGAGACAACATCAAAAGAATTGCAATTGGAGGAGAAAAATGAAAATTTGGGAAATTTAGTGACTCTAAGAAAATGGCCCGGGGTTTTATCAGGTGCAGTGCAAAGGACCAAAAGGTGCCAAAACTAAGCTCACAGATGTTGCAAAAGCAGGGGAAAAAGTCAAGGAGGAAGACACAACTTAGGGGGCAAGATGTGAGGGACATGGCATGAATACTTAAAATAATAAAAAAAAAGAGAAGAAAAAATCTTTCCCAAAGTCAAAGCCATCAAAATGCAGGCAGGCCATACGCCACCAAGGGCAGGCACATGCAGCAAAGCTTGCCAAAATTGATCCCCACTGAAGGCCAAAACATAAAAGAAGGACCTACAAACACGCTGGAATGGAGAAAACGTCAAAGGAATTGCAATTGGAGGAGAAAAAAAGAAAATTTGGGATATTTAGTGACTCTAAGAAAATGGCCTGGCAGTATATCATGTGCAGTGCAAAGGACCAAAGATGCCAAAACTAAGCTCACAGATGTTGCAAAAGCAGGGGAAAAAGTCAAGGAGGAAGACAGAACTTAGGGGGCAAGATATGAGGGACATGGCATGAACACTTCAGAAAACAACCAAAAAAAGAAAAAAATCTTTCCCAAAGTCAAAGCCATCAAAAGGCATGGCCTGCCATCAAGTGCAGGGACATGCACCAAAGATTCCTCTATTGGTCCCCATTGAAATCGCAAGATTCCTTTTCCCTTCCCGAAAGGAAATGAAATTTCCTTTCGGGAAGGGAAAAGGAATCTTGCGGATCCCAAAAGAAAGGCTTACTAACACTCTGGAAAGGAGATAGGTTCAAATGAAATGCAATTGAAAAAAGCAGAAAATCGGGAATTTTTGTCTCTTAAAAAATAGGCTGTGAGGAAATCAGCTGCATTGCAAAGGACAAAAAGGTTCCAAAAAAAAGCTCACAGATGTTGCAAAAGCAGGGGAAAAAGTCAAGGAGGAAGACACAACTTAGGGGGCAAGATGTGAGGGACATGGCATGAATACTTGAAACAAAAAAGAAAAAAAAAAGAAAAAATCTTTCCCAAAGTCAAAGCCATCAAAATGCAGGCAGGCCATGTGCCACCGAGGGCAGGCACATGCAGCAAAGCTTGCCAAAATTGATCCCCACTGAAGGCCAAAACAGAAAAGAAGGACCTACAAACACGCTGGAAAGGAGTCAACATCAAAGGAATTGCAATTGGAGGAGAAAAAAAGAAAATTTGGGAAATTTAGTGACTCTAAGAAAATGGCCTGGGTTTATATCAGGTGCAGTGCAAAGGACCAAAGATGCCAAAACTAAGCTCACAGATGTTGCAAAAGCAGGGGAAAAAGTCAAGGAGGAAGACACAACTTAGGGAGCAAGATGTGAGGGACATGGCATGAATACTTAAAACAAAAAAGAAAAAAAAAAGAAAAAATCTTTCCCAAAGTCAAAGCCATCAAAATGCAGGCAGGCCATACGCCACCAAGGGCAGGCACATGCAGCAAAGCTTGCCAAAATTGATCCCCACTGAAGGCCAAAACAGAAAAGAAGGACCTACAAACACGCTGGAAAGGAGACAACATCAAAGGAATTGCATTTGCAGGAGAAAAATGAAAATTTGGGAAATTTAGTGACTCTAAGAAAATGGCCCGTGGTTTTATCAGGTGCAGTGCAAAGGACCAAAAGGTGCCAAAACTAAGCTCACAGATGTTGCAAAAGCAGGGGAAAAAGTCAGGGAGGAAGACACAACTTAGGGAGCAAGATGTGAGGGACATGGCATGAATACTTAAAATAATAAAAAAAAAAAAAAGAAAAAATCTTTCCCAAAGTCAAAGCCATCAAAATGCAGGCAGGCCATACGCCACCAAGGGCAGGCACATGCAGCAAAGCTTGCCAAAATTGATCCCCACTGAAGGCCAAAACAGAAAAGAAGGACCTACAAACACGCTGGAAAGGAGTCAACATCAAAGGAATTGCAATTGGAGGAGAAAAAGAAAATTTGGAAAATTTAGTGACTCTAAGAAAACGGCCCGGGGTTTTATCAGGTGCAGTGCAAAGGACAAAAAGGTGCCAAAACTAAGCTCACAGATGTTGCAAAAGCAGGGGAAAAAGTCTAGGAGGAAGACACAACTTAGGGGGCAAGATGTGAGGGACATGGCATGAATAATTAAAATAATAAAAAAAAAGAAAAGAAAAAATCTTTCCCAAAGTCAAAGCCATCAAAATGCAGGCAGGCCATACGCCACCAAGGGCAGGCACATGCAGCAAAGCTTGTCAAAATTGATCCCCACTGAAGGCCAAAACAGAAAAGAAGGACCTACAAACACGCTGGAAAGGAGTCAACATCAAAGGAATTGCAATTGGAGGAGAATAATAGAAAATTTGGGAAATTTAGTGACTCTAAGAAAATTGCCTGGCAGTATATCATGTGCAGTGCAAAGGACCAAAGATGCCAAAACTAAGCTCACAGATGTTGCAAAAGCAGGGGAAAAAGTCAAGGAGGAAGACACAACTTAGGGGGCAAGATGTGAGGGACATGGCATGAATACTTAAAATAATAAAAAAAAAGAGAAGAAAAAATCTTTCCCAAAGTCAAAGCCATCAAAATGCAGGCAGGCCATACGCCACCAAGGGCAGGCACATGCAGCAAAGCTTGCCAAAATTGATCCCCACTGAAGGCCAAAACATAAAAGAAGGACCTACAAACACGCTTGAATGGAGAAAACGTCAAAGGAATTGCAATTGGAGGAGAAAAAAAGAAAATTTGGGATATTTAGTGACTCTAAGAAAATGGCCTGCCAGTATATCATGTGCAGTGCAAAGGACCAAAGATGCCAAAACTAAGCTCACAGATGTTGCAAAAGCAGGGGAAAAAGTCAAGGAGGAAGACAGAACTTAGGGGGCAAGATATGAGGGACATGGCATGAACACTTCAGAAAACAACCAAAAAAAGAAAAAAATCTTTCCCAAAGTCAAAGCCATCAAAAGGCATGGCCTGCCATCAAGTGCAGGGACATGCACCAAAGATTCCTCTATTGGTCCCCATTGAAATCGCAAGATTCCTTTTCCCTTCCCGAAAGGAAATGAAATTTCCTTTCGGGAAGGGAAAAGGAATCTTGCGGATCCCAAAAGAAAGGCTTACAAACACTCTGGAAAGGAGATAGGTTCAAATGAAATGCAATTGAAAAAAGCAGAAAATCGGGAATTTTTGTCTCTTAAAAAATAGGCTGTGAGGAAATCAGCTGCATTGCAAAGGACAAAAAGGTTCCAAAAAAAAGCTCACAGATGTTGCAAAAGCAGGGGAAAAAGTCAAGGAGGAAGACACAACTTAGGGGGCAAGATGTGAGGGACATGGCATGAATACTTGAAACAAAAAAGAAAAAAAAAAGAAAAAATCTTTCCCAAAGTCAAAGCCATCAAAATGCAGGCAGGCCATGTGCCACCGAGGGCAGGCACATGCAGCAAAGCTTGCCAAAATTGATCCCCACTGAAGGCCAAAACAGAAAAGAAGGACCTACAAACACGCTGGAAAGGAGTCAACATCAAAGGAATTGCAATTGGAGGAGAAAAAAAGAAAATTTGGGAAATTTAGTGACTCTAAGAAAATGGCCTGGGTTTATATCAGGTGCAGTGCAAAGGACCAAAGATGCCAAAACTAAGCTCACAGATGTTGCAAAAGCAGGGGAAAAAGTCAAGGAGGAAGACACAACTTAGGGAGCAAGATGTGAGGGACATGGCATGAATACTTAAAACAAAAAAGAAAAAAAAAAGAAAAAATCTTTCCCAAAGTCAAAGCCATCAAAATGCAGGCAGGCCATACGCCACCAAGGGCAGGCACATGCAGCAAAGCTTGCCAAAATTGATCCCCACTGAAGGCCAAAACAGAAAAGAAGGACCTACAAACACGCTGGAAAGGAGACAACATCAAAGGAATTGCATTTGCAGGAGAAAAATGAAAATTTGGGAAATTTAGTGACTCTAAGAAAATGGCCCGGGGTTTTATCAGGTGCAGTGAAAAGGACCAAAAGGTGCCAAAACTAAGCTCACAGATGTTGCAAAAGCAGGGGAAAAAGTCAGGGAGGAAGACACAACTTAGGGAGCAAGATGTGAGGGACATGGCATGAATACTTAAAATAATAAAAAAAAAAAAAAGAAAAAATCTTTCCCAAAGTCAAAGCCATCAAAATGCAGGCAGGCCATACGCCACCAAGGGCAGGCACATGCAGCAAAGCTTGCCAAAATTGATCCCCACTGAAGGCCAAAACAGAAAAGAAGGACCTACAAACACGCTGGAAAGGAGTCAACATCAAAGGAATTGCAATTGGAGGAGAAAAAAGAAAATTTGGAAAATTTAGTGACTCTAAGAAAATGGCCCGGGGTTTTATCAGGTGCAGTGCAAAGGACAAAAAGGTGCCAAAACTAAGCTCACAGATGTTGCAAAAGCAGGGGAAAAAGTCAAGGAGGAAGACAGAACTTAGGGGGCAAGATATGAGGGACATGGCATGAACACTTCAGAAAACAACCAAAAAAAGAAAAAAATCTTTCCCATAGTCAAAGCCATCAAAAGGCATGGCCTGCCATCAAGTGCAGGGACATGCACCAAAGATTCCTCTATTGGTCCCCATTGAAATCGCAAGATTCCTTTTCCCTTCCCGAAAGGAAATGAAAATTCCTTTCGGGAAGGGAAAAGGAATCTTGCGGATCCAAAAAGAAAGGCTTACAAACACTCTGGAAAGGAGATAGGTTCAAATGAAATGCAATTGAAAAAAGCAGAAAATCGGGTCTTATCGTCTCTCCAAAAAATAGGCTGTGAGGAAATCAGCTGCATTGCAAAGGACCAAAAGGTGCCAAAACTAAGCTCACAGATGTTGCAAAAGCAGGGGAAAAAGTCAAGGAGGAAGACACAACAGGGGGCAAGATATGAGGGACATGGCATGAATACTTACAATAATAAAAAAAAAAAAAAGCAAAAATCTTTCCCAAAGTCAAAGCCATCAAAATGCAGGCAGGCCATACGCCACCAAGGGCAGGCACATGCAGCAAAGCTTACCAAAATTGATCCCCACTGAAGGCCAAAACAGAAAAGAAGGACCTACAAACACGCTGGAAAGGAGTCAACATCAAAGGAATTGCAATAGGAGGAGAAAAAAAGAAAATTTTGGAAATTTAGTGACTCTAAGACAATGGCCTGGCAGTATATCATGTGCAGTGCAAAGGACCAAAAGATGCCAAAACTAAGCTCACAGATGTTGCAAAAGCAAGGGAAAAAGTCAAGGAGGAAGACAGAACTTAGGGGTCAAGATGTGAGGGACATGGCATGAATACTTAAAACAAAAAAGAAAAAAAAAAAAAAATCTTTCCCAAAGTCAAAGCCATCAAAATGCAGGCAGGCCATACGCCACCAAGGGCAGGCACATGCAGCAAAGCTTGCCAAAATTGATCCCCACTGAAGGCCAAAACAGAAAAGAAGGACCTACAAACACGCTGGAAAGGAGTCAACATCAAAGGAATTGCAATTGGAGGAGAAAAAAAGAAAATTTGGGAAATTAAGTGTCTATAAGAAAATGGCCTGGGTTTATATCAGGTGCAGTGCAAAGGACCAAAAGGTGCCAAAATTAAGCTCACAGATGTTGCAAAAGCAGGGGAAAAAGTCAAGGAGGAAGACACAACTTAGGGGGCAAGATATGAAGGACATGGCATTAATACTTAAAACAAACAAAAAAAAAAAATAGAAAAAATCTTTCCCAAAGTCAAAGCCACCAAAATGCAGGCAGGCCATACGCCAGCAAGTGCAGGCACATGCAGCAAAGCTTGCCAAAATTGATCCCCACTGAAGGCCAAAACAGAAAAGAAGGACCTACAAACACGCTGGAATGGAGACAACATCAAAAGAATTGCAATTGGAGGAGAAAAATGAAAATTTGGGAAATTTAGTGACTCTAAGAAAATGGCCCGTGGTTTTATCAGGTGCAGTGCAAAGGACCAAAAGGTGCCAAAACTAAGCTCACAGATGTTGCAAAAGCAGGGGAAAAAGTCAAGGAGGAAGACAGAACTTAGGGGGCAAGATATGAGGGACATGGTATGAACACTTCTGAAAACAACCAAAAAAAGAAAAAAATCTTTCCCAAAGTCAAAGCCATCAAAAGGCATGGCCTGCCATCAAGTGCAGGGACATGCACCAAAGATTCCTCTATTGGTCCCCATTGAAATCGCAAGATTCCTTTTCCCTTCCCGAAAGGAAATGAAATTTCCTTTCGGGAAGGGAAAAGGAATCTTGCGGATCCCAAAAGAAAGGCTTACAAACACTCTGGAAAGGAGATAGGTTCAAATGAAATGCAATTGAAAAAAGCAGAAAATCGGGAATTTTTGTCTCTTAAAAAATAGGCTGTGAGGAAATCAGCTGCATTGCAAAGGACAAAAAGGTTCCAAAAAAAAGCTCACAGATGTTGCAAAAGCAGGGGAAAAACTCAAGGAGGAAGACACAACTTAGGGGTCAAGATGTGAGGGACATGGCATGAATACTTGAAACAAAAAAGAAAAAAAAAAGAAAATATCTTTCCCAAAGTCAAAGCCATCAAAATGCAGGCAGGCCATGTGCCACCGAGGGCAGGCACATGCAGCAAAGCTTGCCAAAATTGATCCCCACTGAAGGCCAAAACAGAAAAGAAGGACCTACAAACACGCTGGAAAGGAGTCAACATCAAAGGAATTGCAATTGGAGGAGAAAAAAAGAAAATTTGGGAAATTTAGTGACTCTAAGAAAATGGCCTGGGTTTATATCAGGTGCAGTGCAAAGGACCAAAGATGCCAAAACTAAGCTCACAGATGTTGCAAAAGCAGGGGAAAAAGTCAAGGAGGAAGACACAACTTAGGGAGCAAGATGTGAGGGACATGGCATGAATACTTAAAACAAAAAAGAAAAAAAAAAGAAAAAATCTTTCCCAAAGTCAAAGCCATCAAAATGCAGGCAGGCCATACACCACCAAGGGCAGGCACATGCAGCAAAGCTTGCCAAAATTGATCCCCACTGAAGGCCAAAACAGAAAAGAAGGACCTACAAACACGCTGGAAAGGAGACAACATCAAAGAATTGCATTTGCAGGAGAAAAATGAAAATTTGGGAAATTTAGTGACTCTAAGAAAATGGCCCGTGGTTTTATCAGGTGCAGTGCAAAGGACCAAAAGGTGCCAAAACTAAGCTCACAGATGTTGCAAAAGCAGGGGAAAAAGTCAAGGAGGAAGACACAACTTAGGGGGCAAGATATGAGGGACATGGCAGGAATACTTAAAACAAAAAAGAAAAAAAAAAGAAAAAATCTTTCTCAAAGTCAAAGCCATCAAAATGCAGGCAGGCCATACGCCAGCAAGGGCAGGCACATGCAGCAAAGCTTGCCAAAATTGATCCCCACTGAAGGCCAAAACATAAAAGAAGGACCTACAAACACGCTGGAAAGGAGTCAACATCAAAGGAATTGCAATTGGAGGAGAAAAAAGAAAATTTGGAAAATTTAGTGACTCTAAGAAAATGGCCCGGGGTTTTATCAGGTGCAGTGCAAAGGACCAAAAGGCGCCAAAACTAAGCTCACAGATGTTGCAAAAGCAGGGGAAAAAGTCTAGGAGGAAGACACAACTTAGGGGGCAAGATGTGAGGGACATGGCATGAATAATTACAATAATAAAAAAAAAGAAAAGAAAAAATCTTTCCCAAAGTCAAAGCCATCAAAATGCAGGCAGGCCATACGCCACCAAGGGCAGGCACATGCAGCAAAGCTTGTCAAAATTGATCCCCACTAAAGGCCAAAACAGAAAAGAAGGACCTACAAACACGCTGGAAAGGAGTCAACATCAAAGGAATTGCAATTGGAGGAGAAAAATAGAAAATTTGGGAAATTTAGTGACTCTAAGAAAATGGCCTGGCAGTATATCATGTGCAGTGAAAAGGACCAAAGATGCCAAAACTAAGCTCACAGATGTTGCAAAAGCAGGGGAAAAAGTCAAGGAGGAAGACACAACTTAGGGGGCAAGATGTGAGGGACATGGCATGAACACTTCAGAAAACAACCAAAAAAAGAAAAAAATCTTTCCCATAGTCAAAGCCATCAAAAGGCATGGCCTGCCATCAAGTGCAGGGACATGCACCAAAGATTCCTCTATTGGTCCCCATTGAAATCGCAAGATTCCTTTTCCCTTCCCGAAAGGAAATGAAAATTCCTTTCGGGAAGGGAAAAGGAATCTTGCGGATCCAAAAAGAAAGGCTTACAAACACTCTGGAAAGGAGATAGGTTCAAATGAAATGCAATTGAAAAAAGCAGAAAATCGGGTCTTATCGTCTCTCCAAAAAATAGGCTGTGAGGAAATCAGCTGCATTGCAAAGGACCAAAAGGTGCCAAAACTAAGCTCACAGATGTTGCAAAAGCAGGGGAAAAAGTCAAGGAGGAAGACACAACTTAGGGGGCAAGATATGAGGGACATGGCATGAATACTTACAATAATAAAAAAAAAAAAAAGCAAAAATCTTTCCCAAAGTCAAAGCCATCAAAATGCAGGCAGGCCATACGCCACCAAGGGCAGGCACATGCAGCAAAGCTTACCAAAATTGATCCCCACTGAAGGCCAAAACAGAAAAGAAGGACCTACAAACACGCTGGAATCGAGACAACATCAAAGGAATTGCAAATGGGGGAGAAAAAGGAAAATTTGGGAAATTTAGTGACTCTAAGAAAATGGCCCGGTGTTTTATCAGGTGCAGTGCAAAGGTCCAAAGATGCCAAAACTAAGCTCACAGATGTTGCAAAAGCAGGGGAAAAAGTGAAGGAGGAAGACACAACGTAGGGAGCCAGATATGAGGGACATGGCATGAATACTTAAACAACAAAAAAAAAAAAAAAAGAAAAAAATCTTTCCCAAAGTCAAAGCCATCAAAATGCAGGCAGGCCATAGGCCACCAAGGGCAGGCACATGCAGCAAAGCTTGCCAAAATTGATCCCCACTGAAGACCAAAACAGAAAAAAGGACCTACAAACACGCTCGAAAGGAGTCAAAATCAAAGGAATTGCAATTGGAGGAGAAAAAAAGAAAATTTGGGAAATTTAGTGACTCTTAGAAAATGGTCTGGGGTTTTATCAGGTGCATTGCAAAGGACCAAAAGGTGCCAAAACTAAGCTCACAAATGTTGCAAAAGCAGGGGAAAACGTCAAGAAGGAAGACAGAACTTAGGGGGCAAGATATGAGGGACATGGCATGAACACTTCAGAAAAAAACCAAAAAAAGAAAAAAATCTTTCCCAAAGTCAAAGCCATCAAAAGGCATGGCCTGCCATGAAGTGCAGGGACATGCACCAAAGATTCCTCTATTGGTCCCCATTGAAATCGCAAGATTCCTTTTCGCTTCCCAAAAGCTAATGAAATTTCCTTTCGGGAAGGGAAAAGGAATCTTGCGAATCCCAAAAGAAAGGCTTACAAACACTCTGGAAAGGAGATAGGATCAAATGAAATGCAATTGAAAAAAGCAGAAATTGGGAATTTTAGTCTCTTCAAAAAATAGGCCTTTAGGAAATCAGCTGCATTGCAAAGGACCAAAATGTGCCAAAACTAAGCTCACAGATGTTGCAAAAGCAGGGGAAAGAGTCAAGGAGGAAGACACAACTTAGGGGGCAAGATGTGAGGGACATGGCATGAATACTTACAATAATAAAAAAAAAAAGAAGAAAAAATCTTTCCCAAAGTCAAAGCCATCAAAATGCAGGCAGGCCATACGCCAGCAAGGGCAGGCACATGCAGCAAAGCTTGTCAAAATTGATCCCAACTGAAGGCCAAAACAGAGAAGAAGGACATACAAACACGCTGGAAAGGAGTCAACATCAAAGGAATTGCAATTGGAGGAGAATAATAGAAAATTTGGGAAATTTAGTGACTCTAAGAAAATTGCCTGGCAGTATATCATGTGCAGTGCAAAGGACCAAAGATGCCAAAACTAAGCTCACAGATGTTGCAAAAGCAGGGGAAAAAGTCAAGGAGGAAGACACAACTTAGGGGGCAAGATGTGAGGGACATGGCATGAATACTTAAAACAAAAAAGAAAAAAAAAAAAAAATCTTTCCCAAAGTCAAAGCCATCAAAATGCAGGCAGGCCATACGCCACCAAGGGCAGGCACATGCAGCAAAGCTTGCCAAAATTGATCCCCACTGAAGGCCAAAACAGAAAAGAAGGACCTACAAACACGCTGGAAAGGAGTCAACATCAAAGGAATTGCAATTGGAGGAGAAAAAAAGAAAATTTGGGAAATTAAGTGTCTATAAGAAAATGGCCTGGGTTTATATCAGGTGCAGTGCAAAGGACCAAAAGGTGCCAAAATTAAGCTCACAGATGTTGCAAAAGCAGGGGAAAAAGTCAAGGAGGAAGACACAACTTAGGGGGCAAGATATGAAGGACATGGCATTAATACTTAAAACAAACAAAAAAAAAAAATAGAAAAAATCTTTCCCAAAGTCAAAGCCACCAAAATGCAGGCAGGCCATACGCCAGCAAGTGCAGGCACATGCAGCAAAGCTTGCCAAAATTGATCCCCACTGAAGGCCAAAACAGAAAAGAAGGACCTACAAACACGCTGGAATGGAGACAACATCAAAAGAATTGCAATTGGAGGAGAAAAATGAAAATTTGGGAAATTTAGTGACTCTAAGAAAATGGCCCGTGGTTTTATCAGGTGCAGTGCAAAGGACCAAAAGGTGCCAAAACTAAGCTCACAGATGTTGCAAAAGCAGGGGAAAAAGTCAAGGAGGAAGACAGAACTTAGGGGGCAAGATATGAGGGACATGGTATGAACACTTCTGAAAACAACCAAAAAAAGAAAAAAATCTTTCCCAAAGTCAAAGCCATCAAAAGGCATGGCCTGCCATCAAGTGCAGGGACATGCACCAAAGATTCCTCTATTGGTCCCCATTGAAATCGCAAGATTCCTTTTCCCTTCCCGAAAGGAAATGAAATTTCCTTTCGGGAAGGGAAAAGGAATCTTGCGGATCCCAAAAGAAAGGCTTACAAACACTCTGGAAAGGAGATAGGTTCAAATGAAATGCAATTGAAAAAAGCAGAAAATCGGGAATTTTTGTCTCTTAAAAAATAGGCTGTGAGGAAATCAGCTGCATTGCAAAGGACAAAAAGGTTCCAAAAAAAAGCTCACAGATGTTGCAAAAGCAGGGGAAAAACTCAAGGAGGAAGACACAACTTAGGGGTCAAGATGTGAGGGACATGGCATGAATACTTGAAACAAAAAAGAAAAAAAAAAGAAAAAATCTTTCCCAAAGTCAAAGCCATCAAAATGCAGGCAGGCCATGTGCCACCGAGGGCAGGCACATGCAGCAAAGCTTGCCAAAATTGATCCCCACTGAAGGCCAAAACAGAAAAGAAGGACCTACAAACACGCTGGAAAGGAGTCAACATCAAAGGAATTGCAATTGGAGGAGAAAAAAAGAAAATTTGGGAAATTTAGTGACTCTAAGAAAATGGCCTGGGTTTATATCAGGTGCAGTGCAAAGGACCAAAGATGCCAAAACTAAGCTCACAGATGTTGCAAAAGCAGGGGAAAAAGTCAAGGAGGAAGACACAACTTAGGGAGCAAGATGTGAGGGACATGGCATGAATACTTAAAACAAAAAAGAAAAAAAAAAGAAAAAATCTTTCCCAAAGTCAAAGCCATCAAAATGCAGGCAGGCCATACACCACCAAGGGCAGGCACATGCAGCAAAGCTTGCCAAAATTGATCCCCACTGAAGGCCAAAACAGAAAAGAAGGACCTACAAACACGCTGGAAAGGAGACAACATCAAAGAATTGCATTTGCAGGAGAAAAATGAAAATTTGGGAAATTTAGTGACTCTAAGAAAATGGCCCGTGGTTTTATCAGGTGCAGTGCAAAGGACCAAAAGGTGCCAAAACTAAGCTCACAGATGTTGCAAAAGCAGGGGAAAAAGTCAAGGAGGAAGACACAACTTAGGGGGCAAGATATGAGGGACATGGCAGGAATACTTAAAACAAAAAAGAAAAAAAAAAGAAAAAATCTTTCTCAAAGTCAAAGCCATCAAAATGCAGGCAGGCCATACGCCAGCAAGGGCAGGCACATGCAGCAAAGCTTGCCAAAATTGATCCCCACTGAAGGCCAAAACATAAAAGAAGGACCTACAAACACGCTGGAAAGGAGTCAACATCAAAGGAATTGCAATTGGAGGAGAAAAAAGAAAATTTGGAAAATTTAGTGACTCTAAGAAAATGGCCCGGGGTTTTATCAGGTGCAGTGCAAAGGACCAAAAGGCGCCAAAACTAAGCTCACAGATGTTGCAAAAGCAGGGGAAAAAGTCTAGGAGGAAGACACAACTTAGGGGGCAAGATGTGAGGGACATGGCATGAATAATTACAATAATAAAAAAAAAGAAAAGAAAAAATCTTTCCCAAAGTCAAAGCCATCAAAATGCAGGCAGGCCATACGCCACCAAGGGCAGGCACATGCAGCAAAGCTTGTCAAAATTGATCCCCACTAAAGGCCAAAACAGAAAAGAAGGACCTACAAACACGCTGGAAAGGAGTCAACATCAAAGGAATTGCAATTGGAGGAGAAAAATAGAAAATTTGGGAAATTTAGTGACTCTAAGAAAATGGCCTGGCAGTATATCATGTGCAGTGAAAAGGACCAAAGATGCCAAAACTAAGCTCACAGATGTTGCAAAAGCAGGGGAAAAAGTCAAGGAGGAAGACACAACTTAGGGGGCAAGATGTGAGGGACATGGCATGAACACTTCAGAAAACAACCAAAAAAAGAAAAAAATCTTTCCCATAGTCAAAGCCATCAAAAGGCATGGCCTGCCATCAAGTGCAGGGACATGCACCAAAGATTCCTCTATTGGTCCCCATTGAAATCGCAAGATTCCTTTTCCCTTCCCGAAAGGAAATGAAAATTCCTTTCGGGAAGGGAAAAGGAATCTTGCGGATCCAAAAAGAAAGGCTTACAAACACTCTGGAAAGGAGATAGGTTCAAATGAAATGCAATTGAAAAAAGCAGAAAATCGGGTCTTATCGTCTCTCCAAAAAATAGGCTGTGAGGAAATCAGCTGCATTGCAAAGGACCAAAAGGTGCCAAAACTAAGCTCACAGATGTTGCAAAAGCAGGGGAAAAAGTCAAGGAGGAAGACACAACTTAGGGGGCAAGATATGAGGGACATGGCATGAATACTTACAATAATAAAAAAAAAAAAAAGCAAAAATCTTTCCCAAAGTCAAAGCCATCAAAATGCAGGCAGGCCATACGCCACCAAGGGCAGGCACATGCAGCAAAGCTTACCAAAATTGATCCCCACTGAAGGCCAAAACAGAAAAGAAGGACCTACAAACACGCTGGAATCGAGACAACATCAAAGGAATTGCAAATGGGGGAGAAAAAGGAAAATTTGGGAAATTTAGTGACTCTAAGAAAATGGCCCGGTGTTTTATCAGGTGCAGTGCAAAGGTCCAAAGATGCCAAAACTAAGCTCACAGATGTTGCAAAAGCAGGGGAAAAAGTGAAGGAGGAAGACACAACGTAGGGAGCCAGATATGAGGGACATGGCATGAATACTTAAACAACAAAAAAAAAAAAAAAAAGAAAAAAATCTTTCCCAAAGTCAAAGCCATCAAAATGCAGGCAGGCCATAGGCCACCAAGGGCAGGCACATGCAGCAAAGCTTGCCAAAATTGATCCCCACTGAAGACCAAAACAGAAAAAAGGACCTACAAACACGCTCGAAAGGAGTCAAAATCAAAGGAATTGCAATTGGAGGAGAAAAAAAGAAAATTTGGGAAATTTAGTGACTCTTAGAAAATGGTCTGGGGTTTTATCAGGTGCATTGCAAAGGACCAAAAGGTGCCAAAACTAAGCTCACAAATGTTGCAAAAGCAGGGGAAAAAGTCAAGAAGGAAGACAGAACTTAGGGGGCAAGATATGAGGGACATGGCATGAACACTTCAGAAAAAAACCAAAAAAAGAAAAAAATCTTTCCCAAAGTCAAAGCCATCAAAAGGCATGGCCTGCCATGAAGTGCAGGGACATGCACCAAAGATTCCTCTATTGGTCCCCATTGAAATCGCAAGATTCCTTTTCGCTTCCCAAAAGCTAATGAAATTTCCTTTCGGGAAGGGAAAAGGAATCTTGCGAATCCCAAAAGAAAGGCTTACAAACACTCTGGAAAGGAGATAGGATCAAATGAAATGCAATTGAAAAAAGCAGAAATCGGGAATTTTAGTCTCTTCAAAAAATAGGCCTTTAGGAAATCAGCTGCATTGCAAAGGACCAAAATGTGCCAAAACTAAGCTCACAGATGTTGCAAAAGCAGGGGAAAGAGTCAAGGAGGAAGACACAACTTAGGGGGCAAGATGTGAGGGACATGGCATGAATACTTACAATAATAAAAAAAAAAAGAAGAAAAAATCTTTCCCAAAGTCAAAGCCATCAAAATGCAGGCAGGCCATACGCCAGCAAGGGCAGGCACATGCAGCAAAGCTTGTCAAAATTGATCCCAACTGAAGGCCAAAACAGAGAAGAAGGACATACAAACACGCTGGAAAGGAGTCAACATCAAAGGAATTGCAATTGGAGGAGAATAATAGAAAATTTGGGAAATTTAGTGACTCTAAGAAAATTGCCTGGCAGTATATCATGTGCAGTGCAAAGGACCAAAGATGCCAAAACTAAGCTCACAGATGTTGCAAAAGCAGGGGAAAAAGTCAAGGAGGAAGACACAACTTAGGGGGCAAGATGTGAGGGACATGGCATGAATACTTAAAATAATAAAAAAAAAGAGAAGAAAAAATCTTTCCCAAAGTCAAAGCCATCAAAATGCAGGCAGGCCATACGCCACCAAGGGCAGGCACATGCAGCAAAGCTTGCCAAAATTGATCCCCACTGAAGGCCAAAACATAAAAGAAGGACCTACAAACACGCTTGAATGGAGAAAACGTCAAAGGAATTGCAATTGGAGGAGAAAAAAAGAAAATTTGGGATATTTAGTGACTCTAAGAAAATGGCCTGCCAGTATATCATGTGCAGTGCAAAGGACCAAAGATGCCAAAACTAAGCTCACAGATGTTGCAAAAGCAGGGGAAAAAGTCAAGGAGGAAGACAGAACTTAGGGGGCAAGATATGAGGGACATGGCATGAACACTTCAGAAAACAACCAAAAAAAGAAAAAAATCTTTCCCAAAGTCAAAGCCATCAAAAGGCATGGCCTGCCATCAAGTGCAGGGACATGCACCAAAGATTCCTCTATTGGTCCCCATTGAAATCGCAAGATTCCTTTTCCCTTCCCGAAAGGAAATGAAATTTCCTTTCGGGAAGGGAAAAGGAATCTTGCGGATCCCAAAAGAAAGGCTTACAAACACTCTGGAAAGGAGATAGGTTCAAATGAAATGCAATTGAAAAAAGCAGAAAATCGGGAATTTTTGTCTCTTAAAAAATAGGCTGTGAGGAAATCAGCTGCATTGCAAAGGACAAAAAGGTTCCAAAAAAAAGCTCACAGATGTTGCAAAAGCAGGGGAAAAAGTCAAGGAGGAAGACACAACTTAGGGGGCAAGATGTGAGGGACATGGCATGAATACTTGAAACAAAAAAGAAAAAAAAAAGAAAAAATCTTTCCCAAAGTCAAAGCCATCAAAATGCAGGCAGGCCATGTGCCACCGAGGGCAGGCACATGCAGCAAAGCTTGCCAAAATTGATCCCCACTGAAGGCCAAAACAGAAAAGAAGGACCTACAAACACGCTGGAAAGGAGTCAACATCAAAGGAATTGCAATTGGAGGAGAAAAAAAGAAAATTTGGGAAATTTAGTGACTCTAAGAAAATGGCCTGGGTTTATATCAGGTGCAGTGCAAAGGACCAAAGATGCCAAAACTAAGCTCACAGATGTTGCAAAAGCAGGGGAAAAAGTCAAGGAGGAAGACACAACTTAGGGAGCAAGATGTGAGGGACATGGCATGAATACTTAAAACAAAAAAGAAAAAAAAAAGAAAAAATCTTTCCCAAAGTCAAAGCCATCAAAATGCAGGCAGGCCATACGCCACCAAGGGCAGGCACATGCAGCAAAGCTTGCCAAAATTGATCCCCACTGAAGGCCAAAACAGAAAAGAAGGACCTACAAACACGCTGGAAAGGAGACAACATCAAAGGAATTGCATTTGCAGGAGAAAAATGAAAATTTGGGAAATTTAGTGACTCTAAGAAAATGGCCCGGAGTTTTATCAGGTGCAGTGAAAAGGACCAAAAGGTGCCAAAACTAAGCTCACAGATGTTGCAAAAGCAGGGGAAAAAGTCAGGGAGGAAGACACAACTTAGGGAGCAAGATGTGAGGGACATGGCATGAATACTTAAAATAATAAAAAAAAAAAAAAGAAAAAATCTTTCCCAAAGTCAAAGCCATCAAAATGCAGGCAGGCCATACGCCACCAAGGGCAGGCACATGCAGCAAAGCTTGCCAAAATTGATCCCCACTGAAGGCCAAAACAGAAAAGAAGGACCTACAAACACGCTGGAAAGGAGTCAACATCAAAGGAATTGCAATTGGAGGAGAAAAAAGAAAATTTGGAAAATTTAGTGACTCTAAGAAAATGGCCCGGGGTTTTATCAGGTGCAGTGCAAAGGACAAAAAGGTGCCAAAACTAAGCTCACAGATGTTGCAAAAGCAGGGGAAAAAGTCTAGGAGGAAGACACAACTTAGGGGGCAAGATGTGAGGGACATGGCATGAATAATTACAATAATAAAAAAAAAGAAAAGAAAAAATCTTTCCCAAAGTCAAAGCCATCAAAATGCAGGCAGGCCATACGCCACCAAGGGCAGGCACATGCAGCAAAGCTTGTCAAAATTGATCCCCACTGAAGGCCAAAACAGAAAAGAAGGACCTACAAACACGCTGGAAAGGAGTCAACATCAAAGGAATTGCAATTGGAGGAGAATAATAGAAAATTTGGGAAATTTAGTGACTCTAAGAAAATGGCCTGGCAGTATATCATGTGCAGTGCAAAGGACCAAAGATGCCAAAACTAAGCTCACAGATGTTGCAAAAGCAGGGGAAAAAGTCAAGGAGGAAGACACAACTTAGGGGGCAAGATGTGAGGGACATGGCATGAATATTTAAAATAATAAAAAAAAAAAAAAGAAAAAATCTTTCCCAAAGTTAAAGCCATCAAAATGCAGGCAGTCCATACGCCAGCAAGGGCAGGCACATGCAGCAAAGCTTGCCAAAATTGATCCCCACTGAAGGCCAAAACAGAAAAGAAGGACCTACAAACACGCTGGAAAGAGTCAACATAAAAGGAATTGCAACTGGAAGAGAAAAAAAGAAAATTTGGGAAATTTAGTGACTCTAAGAAAATGGCCTGGGGTTTTATCAGGTGCCGTGCAAAGGACCAAAAGATGCCAAAACTAAGCTCACAAATGTTGCAAAAGCAGGGGAAAAAGTCAAGGAGGAAGACAGAACTTAGGGGGCAAGATATGAGGGACATGGCATGAACACTTCAGAAAACAACCAAAAAAAGAAAAAAATCTTTCCCATAGTCAAAGCCATCAAAAGGCATGGCCTGCCATCAAGTGCAGGGACATGCACCAAAGATTCCTCTATTGGTCCCCATTGAAATCGCAAGATTCCTTTTCCCTTCCCGAAAGGAAATGAAAATTCCTTTCGGGAAGGGAAAAGGAATCTTGCGGATCCAAAAAGAAAGGCTTACAAACACTCTGGAAAGGAGATAGGTTCAAATGAAATGCAATTGAAAAAAGCAGAAAATCGGGTCTTATCGTCTCTCCAAAAAATAGGCTGTGAGGAAATCAGCTGCATTGCAAAGGACCAAAAGGTGCCAAAACTAAGCTCACAGATGTTGCAAAAGCAGGGGAAAAAGTCAAGGAGGAAGACACAACAGGGGGCAAGATATGAGGGACATGGCATGAATACTTACAATAATAAAAAAAAAAAAAAGCAAAAATCTTTCCCAAAGTCAAAGCCATCAAAATGCAGGCAGGCCATACGCCACCAAGGGCAGGCACATGCAGCAAAGCTTACCAAAATTGATCCCCACTGAAGGCCAAAACAGAAAAGAAGGACCTACAAACACGCTGGAAAGGAGTCAACATCAAAGGAATTGCAATAGGAGGAGAAAAAAAGAAAATTTTGGAAATTTAGTGACTCTAAGACAATGGCCTGGCAGTATATCATGTGCAGTGCAAAGGACCAAAAGATGCCAAAACTAAGCTCACAGATGTTGCAAAAGCAAGGGAAAAAGTCAAGGAGGAAGACAGAACTTAGGGGTCAAGATGTGAGGGACATGGCATGAATACTTAAAACAAAAAAGAAAAAAAAAAAAAAATCTTTCCCAAAGTCAAAGCCATCAAAATGCAGGCAGGCCATACGCCACCAAGGGCAGGCACATGCAGCAAAGCTTGCCAAAATTGATCCCCACTGAAGGCCAAAACAGAAAAGAAGGACCTACAAACACGCTGGAAAGGAGTCAACATCAAAGGAATTGCAATTGGAGGAGAAAAAAAGAAAATTTGGGAAATTAAGTGTCTATAAGAAAATGGCCTGGGTTTATATCAGGTGCAGTGCAAAGGACCAAAAGGTGCCAAAATTAAGCTCACAGATGTTGCAAAACCAGGGGAAAAAGTCAAGGAGGAAGACACAACTTAGGGGGCAAGATATGAAGGACATGGCATTAATACTTAAAACAAACAAAAAAAAAAAATAGAAAAAATCTTTCCCAAAGTCAAAGCCACCAAAATGCAGGCAGGCCATACGCCAGCAAGTGCAGGCACATGCAGCAAAGCTTGCCAAAATTGATCCCCACTGAAGGCCAAAACAGAAAAGAAGGACCTACAAACACGCTGGAATGGAGACAACATCAAAAGAATTGCAATTGGAGGAGAAAAATGAAAATTTGGGAAATTTAGTGACTCTAAGAAAATGGCCCGTGGTTTTATCAGGTGCAGTGCAAAGGACCAAAAGGTGCCAAAACTAAGCTCACAGATGTTGCAAAAGCAGGGGAAAAAGTCAAGGAGGAAGACAGAACTTAGGGGGCAAGATATGAGGGACATGGTATGAACACTTCTGAAAACAACCAAAAAAAGAAAAAAATCTTTCCCAAAGTCAAAGCCATCAAAAGGCATGGCCTGCCATCAAGTGCAGGGACATGCACCAAAGATTCCTCTATTGGTCCCCATTGAAATCGCAAGATTCCTTTTCCCTTCCCGAAAGGAAATGAAATTTCCTTTCGGGAAGGGAAAAGGAATCTTGCGGATCCCAAAAGAAAGGCTTACAAACACTCTGGAAAGGAGATAGGTTCAAATGAAATGCAATTGAAAAAAGCAGAAAATCGGGAATTTTTGTCTCTTAAAAAATAGGCTGTGAGGAAATCAGCTGCATTGCAAAGGACAAAAAGGTTCCAAAAAAAAGCTCACAGATGTTGCAAAAGCAGGGGAAAAACTCAAGGAGGAAGACACAACTTAGGGGTCAAGATGTGAGGGACATGGCATGAATACTTGAAACAAAAAAGAAAAAAAAAAGAAAAAATCTTTCCCAAAGTCAAAGCCATCAAAATGCAGGCAGGCCATGTGCCACCGAGGGCAGGCACATGCAGCAAAGCTTGCCAAAATTGATCCCCACTGAAGGCCAAAACAGAAAAGAAGGACCTACAAACACGCTGGAAAGGAGTCAACATCAAAGGAATTGCAATTGGAGGAGAAAAAAAGAAAATTTGGGAAATTTAGTGACTCTAAGAAAATGGCCTGGGTTTATATCAGGTGCAGTGCAAAGGACCAAAGATGCCAAAACTAAGCTCACAGATGTTGCAAAAGCAGGGGAAAAAGTCAAGGAGGAAGACACAACTTAGGGAGCAAGATGTGAGGGACATGGCATGAATACTTAAAACAAAAAAGAAAAAAAAAAGAAAAAATCTTTCCCAAAGTCAAAGCCATCAAAATGCAGGCAGGCCATACACCACCAAGGGCAGGCACATGCAGCAAAGCTTGCCAAAATTGATCCCCACTGAAGGCCAAAACAGAAAAGAAGGACCTACAAACACGCTGGAAAGGAGACAACATCAAAGAATTGCATTTGCAGGAGAAAAATGAAAATTTGGGAAATTTAGTGACTCTAAGAAAATGGCCCGTGGTTTTATCAGGTGCAGTGCAAAGGACCAAAAGGTGCCAAAACTAAGCTCACAGATGTTGCAAAAGCAGGGGAAAAAGTCAAGGAGGAAGACACAACTTAGGGGGCAAGATATGAGGGACATGGCAGGAATACTTAAAACAAAAAAGAAAAAAAAAAGAAAAAATCTTTCTCAAAGTCAAAGCCATCAAAATGCAGGCAGGCCATACGCCAGCAAGGGCAGGCACATGCAGCAAAGCTTGCCAAAATTGATCCCCACTGAAGGCCAAAACATAAAAGAAGGACCTACAAACACGCTGGAAAGGAGTCAACATCAAAGGAATTGCAATTGGAGGAGAAAAAAGAAAATTTGGAAAATTTAGTGACTCTAAGAAAATGGCCCGGGGTTTTATCAGGTGCAGTGCAAAGGACCAAAAGGCGCCAAAACTAAGCTCACAGATGTTGCAAAAGCAGGGGAAAAAGTCTAGGAGGAAGACACAACTTAGGGGGCAAGATGTGAGGGACATGGCATGAATAATTACAATAATAAAAAAAAAGAAAAGAAAAAATCTTTCCCAAAGTCAAAGCCATCAAAATGCAGGCAGGCCATACGCCACCAAGGGCAGGCACATGCAGCAAAGCTTGTCAAAATTGATCCCCACTAAAGGCCAAAACAGAAAAGAAGGACCTACAAACACGCTGGAAAGGAGTCAACATCAAAGGAATTGCAATTGGAGGAGAAAAATAGAAAATTTGGGAAATTTAGTGACTCTAAGAAAATGGCCTGGCAGTATATCATGTGCAGTGAAAAGGACCAAAGATGCCAAAACTAAGCTCACAGATGTTGCAAAAGCAGGGGAAAAAGTCAAGGAGGAAGACACAACTTAGGGGGCAAGATGTGAGGGACATGGCATGAACACTTCAGAAAACAACCAAAAAAAGAAAAAAATCTTTCCCATAGTCAAAGCCATCAAAAGGCATGGCCTGCCATCAAGTGCAGGGACATGCACCAAAGATTCCTCTATTGGTCCCCATTGAAATCGCAAGATTCCTTTTCCCTTCCCGAAAGGAAATGAAAATTCCTTTCGGGAAGGGAAAAGGAATCTTGCGGATCCAAAAAGAAAGGCTTACAAACACTCTGGAAAGGAGATAGGTTCAAATGAAATGCAATTGAAAAAAGCAGAAAATCGGGTCTTATCGTCTCTCCAAAAAATAGGCTGTGAGGAAATCAGCTGCATTGCAAAGGACCAAAAGGTGCCAAAACTAAGCTCACAGATGTTGCAAAAGCAGGGGAAAAAGTCAAGGAGGAAGACACAACTTAGGGGGCAAGATATGAGGGACATGGCATGAATACTTACAATAATAAAAAAAAAAAAAAAGCAAAAATCTTTCCCAAAGTCAAAGCCATCAAAATGCAGGCAGGCCATACGCCACCAAGGGCAGGCACATGCAGCAAAGCTTACCAAAATTGATCCCCACTGAAGGCCAAAACAGAAAAGAAGGACCTACAAACACGCTGGAATCGAGACAACATCAAAGGAATTGCAAATGGGGGAGAAAAAGGAAAATTTGGGAAATTTAGTGACTCTAAGAAAATGGCCCGGTGTTTTATCAGGTGCAGTGCAAAGGTCCAAAGATGCCAAAACTAAGCTCACAGATGTTGCAAAAGCAGGGGAAAAAGTGAAGGAGGAAGACACAACGTAGGGAGCCAGATATGAGGGACATGGCATGAATACTTAAACAACAAAAAAAAAAAAAAAAGAAAAAAATCTTTCCCAAAGTCAAAGCCATCAAAATGCAGGCAGGCCATAGGCCACCAAGGGCAGGCACATGCAGCAAAGCTTGCCAAAATTGATCCCCACTGAAGACCAAAACAGAAAAAAGGACCTACAAACACGCTCGAAAGGAGTCAAAATCAAAGGAATTGCAATTGGAGGAGAAAAAAAGAAAATTTGGGAAATTTAGTGACTCTTAGAAAATGGTCTGGGGTTTTATCAGGTGCATTGCAAAGGACCAAAAGGTGCCAAAACTAAGCTCACAAATGTTGCAAAAGCAGGGGAAAAAGTCAAGAAGGAAGACAGAACTTAGGGGGCAAGATATGAGGGACATGGCATGAACACTTCAGAAAAAAACCAAAAAAAGAAAAAAATCTTTCCCAAAGTCAAAGCCATCAAAAGGCATGGCCTGCCATGAAGTGCAGGGACATGCACCAAAGATTCCTCTATTGGTCCCCATTGAAATCGCAAGATTCCTTTTCGCTTCCCAAAAGCTAATGAAATTTCCTTTCGGGAAGGGAAAAGGAATCTTGCGAATCCCAAAAGAAAGGCTTACAAACACTCTGGAAAGGAGATAGGATCAAATGAAATGCAATTGAAAAAAGCAGAAATCGGGAATTTTAGTCTCTTCAAAAAATAGGCCTTTAGGAAATCAGCTGCATTGCAAAGGACCAAAATGTGCCAAAACTAAGCTCACAGATGTTGCAAAAGCAGGGGAAAGAGTCAAGGAGGAAGACACAACTTAGGGGGCAAGATGTGAGGGACATGGCATGAATACTTACAATAATAAAAAAAAAAAGAAGAAAAAATCTTTCCCAAAGTCAAAGCCATCAAAATGCAGGCAGGCCATACGCCAGCAAGGGCAGGCACATGCAGCAAAGCTTGTCAAAATTGATCCCAACTGAAGGCCAAAACAGAGAAGAAGGACATACAAACACGCTGGAAAGGAGTCAACATCAAAGGAATTGCAATTGGAGGAGAAAAATGAAAATTTTGAAAATTTAGTGACTCTAAGAAAATGGCCTGGGTTTATATCAGGTGCAGTGCAAAGGACCAAAAGATGCCAAAACTAAGCTCACAGATGTTGCAAAAGCAGGGGAAAAAGTCAGGGAGGAAGACAAACCTTAGGGGGCAAGATGTGAGGGACATGGCATGAATACTTAAAATAATAAAAAAAAAAAAAGAAAAAATCTTTCCCAAAGTCAAAGCCATCAAAATGCAGGCAGGCCGTACGCCACCAAGGGCAGGCACATGCAGCAAAGCTTACCAAAATTGATCCCCACTGAAGTCCAAAACAGAAAAGAAGGACCTACAAACACGCTGGAATGGAGACAACATCAAAGGAATTGCAATTGGAGGAGAAAAAAAGAAAATTTGGGAAATTTAGTGACTCTAAGAAAATGGCCTGGCAGTATATCATGTGCAGTGGAAAGGACCAAAGATGCCAAAACTAAGCTCACAGATGTTGCAAAAGCAGGGGAAAAAGTCAAGGAGGAAGACACAACTTAGGGGGCAAGATAAGAGGGACATGGCATGAACACTTCTGAAAACAACCAAAAAAAGAAAAAATCATTCCCAAAGTCAAAGCCATTAAAAGGCATGGCCTGCCATCAAGTGCAGGGACATGCACCAAAGATTCCTCTATTGGTCCCCATTGAAATCGCAAGATTCCTTTTCCCTTCCCGAAAGGAAATGAAATTTCCTTTCGGGAAGGGAAAAGGAATCTTGCGAATCCCAAAAGAAAGGCTTACAAACACTCAGGAAAGGAGATAGGATCAAATGAAATGCAATTGAAAAAACAGAAAATCGGGAATTTTAGTCTCTACAAAAAATAGGCTGTGAGGAAATCAGCTGCATTGCAAAGGACCAAAAGGTGCCAAAACTAAGCTCACAGGTGTTGCAAAAGCAGGGGAAAAAGTCAAGGAGGAAGACACAACTTAGGGGGCAAGATGTGAGGGACATGGCATGAATAGTTAAAATAATAAAAAAAAAAAAAAAAGAAAAAATCTTTCCCAAAGTCAAAGCCATCAAAATGCAGGCAGGTCATACGCAACCAAGGGCAGGCACATGCAGCAAAGCTTGCCAAAATTGATCCCCACTGAAGGCCAAAACAGAAAAGAAGGACTTGCAAACACGCTGGAATGGAGACAACATCAAAGGATTTGCAATTGGAGGAGAAAAAAAGAAAATTTATGAAATTTAATGACTCTTAGAAAGTGGCCTGGGGTACTAGCAGGTGCAGTGCAAAGGACCAAAGGTGCCAAAACTAAGCTCACAGATATTGCAAAAGCAGGGGAAAAAGTGAAGGAGGAAGACACAACTTAGGGAGCAAGATATGAGGGACATGGCATGAACACTTAAAACAAAAAAAAAAAAAAAAAAGAAAAAATCTTTCCCAAAGTCAAAGCCATCAAAATGCAGGCAGGCCATACGCCACCAAGGGCAGGCACATGCAGCAAAGCTTGCCAAAATTGATCCCCGCTGAAGGCCAAAACAGGAAAGAAGGACCTACAAACTCGCTGGAATGGACGCAACATCAAAGGAATTGCAATTGAAGGAGAAAAAAAAAATTTGGGAAATTTAGTGACTCTAAGAAAATGGCCCGGGGTTTTATCAGGTGCAGCGCAAAGGACAAAAATGTGCCAAAACTAAGCTCACAGATGTTGCAAAAGCTGGGGAAAAAGTCAAGGAGGAAGACACAACTTAGGGGGCAAGATATGAGGGACATGGCATGAATACTTAAACAACAAAAAAAAAAAAAAAAAGAAAAAAATCTTTCCCAAAGTCAAAGCCATCAAAATGCAGGCAGGCCATACGCCACCAAGGGCAGGCACATGCAGCAAAGCTTGCCAAAATTGATCCCCACTGAAGGCCAAAACAGAAAAGAAGGACCTACAAACACGCTCGAAAGGAGTCAAAATCAAAGGAATTGCAATTGGAGGAGAAAAAAAGAAAATTTGGGAAATTTTTATGACTCTTAGAAAATGGTCTGGGGTTTTTTCAGGTGCATTGCAAAGGACCAAAAGGTGCCAAAACTAAGCTCACAAATGTTGCAAAAGCAGGGGAAAAAGTCAAGGAGGAAGACAGATCTTAGGAGGCAAGATATGAGGGACATGGCATGAACACTTCAGAAAAAAACCAAAAAAAGGAAAAAATCTTTCCCAAAGTCAAAGCCATCAAAAGGCATGGCCTGCCATCAAGTGCAGCGACATGCACCAAAGATTCCTCTATTGGTCCCCATTGAAATCGCAAGATTCCTTTTCCCTTCCCGAAAGCAAATGAAATTTCCTTTCGGGAAGGGAAAAGGAGTCTTGCGAATCCCAAAAGAAAGGCTTACAAACACTCTGGAAAGGAGATAGGATCAAATGAAATGCAATTGAAAAAAGCAGAAATCGGGAATTTTAGTCTCTTCAAAAAATAGGCTGTGAGGAAATCAGCTGCATTGCAAAGGACCAAAAGGTGCCAAAACTAAGCTCACAGATGTTGCAAAAGCAGGGGAAAAAGTCAAGGAGAAAGACACAACTTAGGGGGCATGATGTGAGGGACATGGCATGAACACTTAAAATAATAAAAAAAAAAAAAGAAAAAATCTTTCCCAAAGTCAAAGCCATCAAAATGCAGGCAGGCCATACGCCACCAAGGGCAGGCACATGCAGCAAAGCTTGCCAAAATTGATCCCCACTGAAGGCCAAAACAGAAAAGAAGGACCTACAAACACGCTGGAATGGAGAACCATCAAAGGAATTGCAATTGGAGGAGAAAAAAAGAAAATTTGGGAAATTTAGTGACTCTAAGATAATGGCCCGGGGTTTTATCAGGTGCAGTGCAAAGGACCAAAAGGTGCCAAAACTAAGCTCACAGGTGTTGCAAAAGCAGGGGAAAAAGTCAAGGAGGAAGACACAACTTGGGGGGGCAAGATGTGAGGGACATGGCATGAATACTTACAATAATACAAAAAAAAAAAAGAAAAAATCTTTCCCAAAGTTAAAGCCATCAAAATGCAGGCAGGCCATACGCCACCAAGGGCAGGCACATGCAGCAAAGCTTACCAAAATTGATCCCCACTGAAGTCCAAAACAGAAAAGAAGGACCTACAAACACGCTGGAATGGAGACAACATCAAAGGAATTGCAATTGGAGGAGAAAAAAAGAAAATTTGGGAAATTTAGTGACTCTAAGAAAATGGCCTGGCAGTATATCATGTGCAGTGCAAAGGACCAAAGATGCCAAAACTAAGCTCACAGATGTTGCAAAAGCAGGGGAAAAAGTCAAGGAGGAAGACAGAACTTAGGGGGCAAGATATGAGGGACATGGCATGAACACTTCTGAAAACAACCAAAAAAAGAAAAAATCTTTCCCAAAGTCAAAGCCATCAAAAGGCATGGCCTGCCATGAAGTGCAGGGACATGCACCAAAGATTCCTCTATTGGTCCCCATTGAAATCGCAAGATTCCTTTTCCCTTCCCGAAAGGAAATGAAATTTCCTTTCGGGAAGGGAAAAGGAATCTTGCGAATCCCAAAAGAAAGGCTTACAAACACTCAGGAAAGGAGATAGGATCAAATGAAATGCAATTGAAAAAACAGAAAATCGGGAATTTTAGTCTCTACCAAAAATAGGCTGTGAGGAAATCAGCTGCATTGCAAAGGACCAAAAGGTGCCAAAACTAAGCTCACAGATGTTGCAAAAGCAGGGGAAAAAGTCAAGGAGGAAGACACAACTTAGGGGGCAAGATATGAGGGACATGGCAGGAATACTTAAAACAAAAAAGAAAAAAAAAAGAAAAAATCTTTCTCAAAGTCAAAGCCATCAAAATGCAGGCAGGCCATAGGCCACCAAGGGCAGGCAGATGCAGCAAAGCTTGCCAAAATTGATCCCCACTGAAGACCAAAACAGAAAAGAAGGACCTACAAACACGCTGGAAAGGAGTCAACATCAAAGGAATTGCAATTGGAAGAGAAAAAAGTAAATTTTGGAAATTTAATGACTCTAAGAAAATGGCCTTAGTTTATATCAGGTGCAGTGCAAAGGACCAAAAGGTGCCAAAACTAAGCTCACAGATGTTGCAAAAGCAGGGGAAAAAGTCAAGGATGAAGACACAACTTAGGGGGCAAGATATGAGGGACATGGCATGAATACTTAAACAAAAAAAAAAAAAAAAAAAAGAAGAAAAAACCTTTCCCAAAGTCAAAGCCATCAAAATGCAGGCAGGCCATACGCCACCAAGGGCAGGCACATGCAGCAAAGCTTGCCAAAATTGATCCCCACTGAAGGCCAAAACATAAAAGAAGGACCTACAAACACGCTCGAAAGGAGTCAAAATCAAAGGAATTGCAATTGGAGGAGAAAAAAAGAAAATTTGGGAAATTTAGTGACTCTAAGAAAATGGTCTGGGGTTTTATCAGGTGCATTGCAAAGGACCAAAAGGCGCCAAAACTAAGCTCACAAATGTTGCAAAAGCTGGGGAAAAAGTCAAGGAGGAAGACACAACTTAGGGGGCAAGATTGGAGGGACATGGCATGAACACTTCAGAAAACAACCAAAAAAAGAAAAAAATCTTTCCCAAAGTCAAAGCCATCAAAAGGCATGGCCTGCCATCAAGTGCAGGGACATGCACCAAAGATTCCTCTATTGGTCCCCATTGAAATCGCAAGATTCCTTTTCCCTTCCCGAAAGGAAATGAAATTTCCTTTCAGGAAGGGAAAAGGAATCTTGCGAATCCCAAAAGAAAGGTTACAAACACTCAGGAAAGGAGATAGGATCAAATGAAATGCAATTGAAAAAAGCAGAAATCGGGAATTTTAGTCTCTTCAAAAAATAGGCTGTGAGGAAATCAGCTGCATTGCAAAGGACCAAAAGATGCCAAAACTAAGCTAACAGATGTTGCAAAAGCAGGGCAAAAAGTCAAGGAGGAAGACACAACTTAGGGGGCAAGATGTGAGGGACATGGCATGAATACTTAGAATAATAAAAAAAAAAAGAAGAAAAAATCTTTCCCAAAGTCAAAGCCATCAAAATGCAGGCAGGCCATACGCCACCAAGGGCAGGCACATGCAGCAAAGCTTGTCAAAATTGATCCCCACTGAAGGCCAAAACAGAAAAGAAGGACCTACAAACACGCTGGAAAGCAGTCAACATCAAAGGAATTCCAATTGGAGGAGAAAAAAGAAAATTTTGGAAATTTAGTGACTCTAAGAAAATGGCCTGGGTTTATATCAGGTGCAGTGCAAAGGACCAAAAGGTGCCAAAACTAAGCTCACAGATGTTGCAAAAGCAGGGGAAAAAGTCAAGGATGAAGACACAACTTAGGGGGCAAGATATGAGGGACATGGCATGAACACTTCAGAAAAAAACCAAAAAAAGAAAAAAATCTTTCCCAAAGTCAAAGCCATCAAAAGGCATGGCCTGCCATGAAGTGCAGGGACATGCACCAAAGATTCCTCTATTGGTCCCCATTGAAATCGCAAGATTCCTTTTCGCTTCCCAAAAGCTAATGAAATTTCCTTTCGGGAAGGGAAAAGGAATCTTGCGAATCCCAAAAGAAAGGCTTACAAACACTCTGGAAAGGAGATAGGATCAAATGAAATGCAATTGAAAAAAGCAGAAATCGGGAATTTTAGTCTCTTCAAAAAATAGGCCTTTAGGAAATCAGCTGCATTGCAAAGGACCAAAATGTGCCAAAACTAAGCTCACAGATGTTGCAAAAGCAGGGGAAAAAGTCAAGGAGGAAGACACAACTTAGGGGGCAAGATGTGAGGGACATGGCATGAATACTTACAATAATAAAAAAAAAAAGAAGAAAAAATCTTTCCCAAAGTCAAAGCCATCAAAATGCAGGCAGGCCATACGCCAGCAAGGGCAGGCACATGCAGCAAAGCTTGTCAAAATTGATCCCAACTGAAGGCCAAAACAGAGAAGAAGGACATACAAACACGCTGGAAAGGAGTCAACATCAAAGGAATTGCAATTGGAGGAGAAAAATGAAAATTTTGAAAATTTAGTGACTCTAAGAAAATGGCCTGGGTTTATATCAGGTGCAGTGCAAAGGACCAAAAGATGCCAAAACTAAGCTCACAGATGTTGCAAAAGCAGGGGAAAAAGTCAGGGAGGAAGACAAACCTTAGGGGGCAAGATGTGAGGGACATGGCATGAATACTTAAAATAATAAAAAAAAAAAAAGAAAAAATCTTTCCCAAAGTCAAAGCCATCAAAATGCAGGCAGGCCGTACGCCACCAAGGGCAGGCAC
The DNA here is from genome assembly GCA_021963965.1 of Artemisiospiza belli. Classification (NCBI taxonomy): domain Eukaryota; kingdom Metazoa; phylum Chordata; class Aves; order Passeriformes; family Passerellidae; genus Artemisiospiza; species Artemisiospiza belli. The sequence goes on from JAKDEW010000801.1 coordinate 71,957, forward strand.
ATGCAGCAAAGCTTACCAAAATTGATCCCCACTGAAGTCCAAAACAGAAAAGAAGGACCTACAAACACGCTGGAATGGAGACAACATCAAAGGAATTGCAATTGGAGGAGAAAAAAAGAAAATTTGGGAAATTTAGTGACTCTAAGAAAATGGCCTGGCAGTATATCATGTGCAGTGGAAAGGACCAAAGATGCCAAAACTAAGCTCACAGATGTTGCAAAAGCAGGGGAAAAAGTCAAGGAGGAAGACACAACTTAGGGGGCAAGATAAGAGGGACATGGCATGAACACTTCTGAAAACAACCAAAAAAAGAAAAAATCATTCCCAAAGTCAAAGCCATTAAAAGGCATGGCCTGCCATCAAGTGCAGGGACATGCACCAAAGATTCCTCTATTGGTCCCCATTGAAATCGCAAGATTCCTTTTCCCTTCCCGAAAGGAAATGAAATTTCCTTTCGGGAAGGGAAAAGGAATCTTGCGAATCCCAAAAGAAAGGCTTACAAACACTCAGGAAAGGAGATAGGATCAAATGAAATGCAATTGAAAAAAACAGAAAATCGGGAATTTTAGTCTCTACAAAAAATAGGCTGTGAGGAAATCAGCTGCATTGCAAAGGACCAAAAGGTGCCAAAACTAAGCTCACAGGTGTTGCAAAAGCAGGGGAAAAAGTCAAGGAGGAAGACACAACTTAGGGGGCAAGATGTGAGGGACATGGCATGAATAGTTAAAATAATAAAAAAAAAAAAAAAAGAAAAAATCTTTCCCAAAGTCAAAGCCATCAAAATGCAGGCAGGTCATACGCAACCAAGGGCAGGCACATGCAGCAAAGCTTGCCAAAATTGATCCCCACTGAAGGCCAAAACAGAAAAGAAGGACTTGCAAACACGCTGGAATGGAGACAACATCAAAGGATTTGCAATTGGAGGAGAAAAAAAGAAAATTTATGAAATTTAATGACTCTTAGAAAGTGGCCTGGGGTACTAGCAGGTGCAGTGCAAAGGACCAAAGGTGCCAAAACTAAGCTCACAGATATTGCAAAAGCAGGGGAAAAAGTGAAGGAGGAAGACACAACTTAGGGAGCAAGATATGAGGGACATGGCATGAACACTTAAAACAAAAAAAAAAAAAAAAAAGAAAAAATCTTTCCCAAAGTCAAAGCCATCAAAATGCAGGCAGGCCATACGCCACCAAGGGCAGGCACATGCAGCAAAGCTTGCCAAAATTGATCCCCGCTGAAGGCCAAAACAGGAAAGAAGGACCTACAAACTCGCTGGAATGGACGCAACATCAAAGGAATTGCAATTGAAGGAGAAAAAAAAAATTTGGGAAATTTAGTGACTCTAAGAAAATGGCCCGGGGTTTTATCAGGTGCAGCGCAAAGGACAAAAATGTGCCAAAACTAAGCTCACAGATGTTGCAAAAGCTGGGGAAAAAGTCAAGGAGGAAGACACAACTTAGGGGGCAAGATATGAGGGACATGGCATGAATACTTAAACAACAAAAAAAAAAAAAAAAAGAAAAAAATCTTTCCCAAAGTCAAAGCCATCAAAATGCAGGCAGGCCATACGCCACCAAGGGCAGGCACATGCAGCAAAGCTTGCCAAAATTGATCCCCACTGAAGGCCAAAACAGAAAAGAAGGACCTACAAACACGCTCGAAAGGAGTCAAAATCAAAGGAATTGCAATTGGAGGAGAAAAAAAGAAAATTTGGGAAATTTTTATGACTCTTAGAAAATGGTCTGGGGTTTTTTCAGGTGCATTGCAAAGGACCAAAAGGTGCCAAAACTAAGCTCACAAATGTTGCAAAAGCAGGGGAAAAAGTCAAGGAGGAAGACAGATCTTAGGAGGCAAGATATGAGGGACATGGCATGAACACTTCAGAAAAAAAACCAAAAAAAGGAAAAAAATCTTTCCCAAAGTCAAAGCCATCAAAAGGCATGGCCTGCCATCAAGTGCAGCGACATGCACCAAAGATTCCTCTATTGGTCCCCCATTGAAATCGCAAGATTCCTTTTCCCTTCCCGAAAGCAAATGAAATTTCCTTTCGGGAAGGGAAAAGGAGTCTTGCGAATCCCAAAAGAAAGCTTACAAACACTCTGGAAAGGAGATAGGATCAAATGAAATGCAATTGAAAAAAGCAGAAATCGGGAATTTTAGTCTCTTCAAAAAATAGGCTGTGAGGAAATCAGCTGCATTGCAAAGGACCAAAAGGTGCCAAAACTAAGCTCACAGATGTTGCAAAAGCAGGGGAAAAAGTCAAGGAGAAAGACACAACTTAGGGGGCATGATGTGAGGGACATGGCATGAACACTTAAAATAATAAAAAAAAAAAAAGAAAAAATCTTTCCCAAAGTCAAAGCCATCAAAATGCAGGCAGGCCATACGCCACCAAGGGCAGGCACATGCAGCAAAGCTTGCCAAAATTGATCCCCACTGAAGGCCAAAACAGAAAAGAAGGACCTACAAACACGCTGGAATGGAGAACCATCAAAGGAATTGCAATTGGAGGAGAAAAAAAGAAAATTTGGGAAATTTAGTGACTCTAAGATAATGGCCCGGGGTTTTATCAGGTGCAGTGCAAAGGACCAAAAGGTGCCAAAACTAAGCTCACAGGTGTTGCAAAAGCAGGGGAAAAAGTCAAGGAGGAAGACACAACTTGGGGGGCAAGATGTGAGGGACATGGCATGAATACTTACAATAATAAAAAAAAAAAAAGAAAAAATCTTTCCCAAAGTTAAAGCCATCAAAATGCAGGCAGGCCATACGCCACCAAGGGCAGGCACATGCAGCAAAGCTTACCAAAATTTATCCCCACTGAAGTCCAAAACAGAAAAGAAGGACCTACAAACACGCTGGAATGGAGACAACATCAAAGGAATTGCAATTGGAGGAGAAAAAAAGAAAATTTGGGAAATTTAGTGACTCTAAGAAAATGGCCTGGCAGTATATCATGTGCAGTGGAAAGGACCAAAGATGCCAAAACTAAGCTCACAGATGTTGCAAAAGCAGGGGAAAAAGTCAAGGAGGAAGACAGAACTTAGGGGGCAAGATATGAGGGACATGGCATGAACACTTCTGAAAACAACCAAAAAAAGAAAAAATCTTTCCCAAAGTCAAAGCCATCAAAAGGCATGGCCTGCCATGAAGTGCAGGGACATGCACCAAAGATTCCTCTATTGGTCCCCATTGAAATCGCAAGATTCCTTTTCCCTTCCCGAAAGGAAATGAAATTTCCTTTCGGGAAGGGAAAAGGAATCTTGCGAATCCCAAAAGAAAGGCTTACAAACACTCAGGAAAGGAGATAGGATCAAATGAAATGCAATTGAAAAAACAGAAAATCGGGAATTTTAGTCTCTACCAAAAATAGGCTGTGAGGAAATCAGCTGCATTGCAAAGGACCAAAAGGTGCCAAAACTAAGCTCACAGATGTTGCAAAAGCAGGGGAAAAAGTCAAGGAGGAAGACACAACTTAGGGGGCAAGATATGAGGGACATGGCAGGAATACTTAAAACAAAAAAGAAAAAAAAAAGAAAAAATCTTTCTCAAAGTCAAAGCCATCAAAATGCAGGCAGGCCATAGGCCACCAAGGGCAGGCAGATGCAGCAAAGCTTGCCAAAATTGATCCCCACTGAAGACCAAAACAGAAAAGAAGGACCTACAAACACGCTGGAAAGGAGTCAACATCAAAGGAATTGCAATTGGAAGAGAAAAAAGTAAATTTTGGAAATTTAATGACTCTAAGAAAATGGCCTTAGTTTATATCAGGTGCAGTGCAAAGGACCAAAAGGTGCCAAAACTAAGCTCACAGATGTTGCAAAAGCAGGGGAAAAAGTCAAGGAGGAAGACACAACTTAGGGGGCAAGATATGAGGGACATGGCATGAATACTTAAACAAAAAAAAAAAAAAAAAAAAGAAGAAAAAACCTTTCCCAAAGTCAAAGCCATCAAAATGCAGGCAGGCCATACGCCACCAAGGGCAGGCACATGCAGCAAAGCTTGCCAAAATTGATCCCCACTGAAGGCCAAAACATAAAAGAAGGACCTACAAACACGCTCGAAAGGAGTCAAAATCAAAGGAATTGCAATTGGAGGAGAAAAAAAGAAAATTTGGGAAATTTAGTGACTCTAAGAAAATGGTCTGGGGTTTTATCAGGTGCATTGCAAAGGACCAAAAGGCGCCAAAACTAAGCTCACAAATGTTGCAAAAGCTGGGGAAAAAGTCAAGGAGGAAGACACAACTTAGGGGGCAAGATTGGAGGGACATGGCATGAACACTTCAGAAAACAACCAAAAAAAGAAAAAAATCTTTCCCAAAGTCAAAGCCATCAAAAGGCATGGCCTGCCATCAAGTGCAGGGACATGCACCAAAGATTCCTCTATTGGTCCCCATTGAAATCGCAAGATTCCTTTTCCCTTCCCGAAAGGAAATGAAATTTCCTTTCAGGAAGGGAAAAGGAATCTTGCGAATCCCAAAAGAAAGGTTACAAACACTCAGGAAAGGAGATAGGATCAAATGAAATGCAATTGAAAAAAGCAGAAATCGGGAATTTTAGTCTCTTCAAAAAATAGGCTGTGAGGAAATCAGCTGCATTGCAAAGGACCAAAAGATGCCAAAACTAAGCTAACAGATGTTGCAAAAGCAGGGCAAAAAGTCAAGGAGGAAGACACAACTTAGGGGGCAAGATGTGAGGGACATGGCATGAATACTTAGAATAATAAAAAAAAAAAGAAGAAAAAATCTTTCCCAAAGTCAAAGCCATCAAAATGCAGGCAGGCCATACGCCACCAAGGGCAGGCACATGCAGCAAAGCTTGTCAAAATTGATCCCCACTGAAGGCCAAAACAGAAAAGAAGGACCTACAAACACGCTGGAAAGCAGTCAACATCAAAGGAATTCCAATTGGAGGAGAAAAAAGAAAATTTTGGAAATTTAGTGACTCTAAGAAAATGGCCTGGGTTTATATCAGGTGCAGTGCAAAGGACCAAAAGGTGCCAAAACTAAGCTCACAGATGTTGCAAAAGCAGGGGAAAAAGTCAAGGAGGAAGACACAACTTAGGGGGCAAGATGTGAGGGACATGGCATGAATACTTACAATAATAAAAAAAAAAAGAAGAAAAAATCTTTCCCAAAGTCAAAGCCATCAAAATGCAGGCAGGCCATACGCCAGCAAGGGCAGGCACATGCAGCAAAGCTTGTCAAAATTGATCCCCACTGAAGTCCAAAACAGAGAAGAAGGACATACAAACACGCTGGAAAGGAGTCAACATCAAAGGATGTGCAATTGGAGGAGAAAAATGAAAATTTTGAAAATTTAGTGACTCTAAGAAAATGGCCTGGGTTTATATCAGGTGCAGTGCAAAGGACCAAAAGATGCCAAAACTAAGCTCACAGATGTTGCAAAAGCAGGGGAAAAAGTCAGGGAGGAAGACAAAACTTAGGGGGCAAGATGTGAGGGACATGGCATGAATACTTAAAATAATAAAAAAAAAAAAAGAAAAAATCTTTCCCAAAGTCAAAGCCATCAAAATGCAGGCAGGCCGTACGCCACCAAGGGCAGGCACATGCAGCAAAGCTTACCAAAATTGATCCCCACTGAAGTCCAAAACAGAAAAGAAGGACCTACAAACACGCTGGAATGGAGACAACATCAAAGGAATTGCAATTGGAGGAGAAAAAAAGAAAATTTGGGAAATTTAGTGACTCTAAGAAAATGGCCTGGCAGTATATCATGTGCAGTGCAAAGGACCAAAAGGTGCCAAAACTAAGCTCACAGATGTTGCAAAAGCAGGGGAAAAAGTCAAGGAGGAAGACACAACTTAGGGGGCAAGATATGAGGGACATGGCATGAACACTTCTGAAAACAACCAAAAAAAGAAAAAATCATTCCCAAAGTCAAAGCCATTAAAAGGCATGGCCTGCCATCAAGTGCAGGGACATGCACCAAAGATTCCTCTATTGGTCCCCATTGAAATCGCAAGATTCCTTTTCCCTTCCTGAAAGGAAATGAAATTTCCTTTCGGGAAGGGAAAAGGAATCTTGCGAATCCCAAAAGAAAGGCTTACAAACACTCTGGAAAGGAGATAGGATCAAATGAAATGCAATTGAAAAAACAGAAAATCGGGAATTTTAGTCTCTACAAAAAATAGGCTGTGAGGAAATCAGCTGCATTGCAAAGCACCAAAAGGTGCCAAAACTAAGCTCACAGATGTTGCAAAAGCAGGGGAAAAAGTCAAGGAGGAAGACACAACTTAGGGGGCAAGATGTGAGGGACATGGCATGAATAGTTAAAATAATAAAAAAAAAAAAAAAGAAAAAATCTTTCCCAAAGTCAAAGCCATCTAAATGCAGGCAGGTCATACGCAACCAAGGGCAGGCACATGCAGCAAAGCTTGCCAAAATTGATCCCCACTGAAGGCCAAAACAGAAAAGAAGGACTTGCAAACACGCTGGAATGGAGACAACATCAAAGGATTTGCAATTGGAGGAGAAAAAAAGAAAATTTATGAAATTTAATGACTCTTAGAAAGTGGCCTGGGGTATTAGCAGGTGCAGTGCAAAGGACCAAAGGTGCCAAAACTAAGCTCACAGATATTGCAAAAGCAGGGGAAAAAGTGAAGGAGGAAGACACAACTTAGGGAGCAAGATATGAGGGACATGGCATGAACACTTAAAACAAAAAAAAAAAAAAAAATTAGAAAAAATCTTTCCCAAAGTCAAAGCCATCAAAATGCAGGCAGGCCATACGCCACCAAGGGCAGGCACATGCAGCAAAGCTTGCCAAAATTGATCCCCACTGAAGGCCAAAACAGAAAAGAAGGACCTACAAACTCGCTGGAATGGACGCAACATCAAAGGAATTGCAATTGCAGGAGAAAAAAAAAATTTGGGAAATTTAGTGACTCTAAGAAAATGGCCCGGGGTTTTATCAGGTGCAGCGCAAAGGACAAAAATGTGCAAAAACTAAGCTCACAGATGTTGCAAAAGCTGGGGAAAAAGTCAAGGAGGAAGACACAACTTAGGGGGCAAGATATGAGGGACATGGCATGAATACTTAAACAACAAAAAAAAAAAAAAAAAGAAAAAAATCTTTCCCAAAGTCAAAGCCATCAAAATGCAGGCAGGCCATACGCCACCAAGGGCAGGCACATGCAGCAAAGCTTGCCAAAATTGATCCCCACTGAAGGCCAAAACGGAGAAGAAGGACCTACAAACACGCTCGAAAGGAGTCAAAATCAAAGGAATTGCAATTGGAGGAGAAAAAAAGAAAATTTGGGAAATTTAGTGACTCTAAGAAAATGGCCTGGGTTTATATCAGGTGCAGTGCAAAGGACCAAAGATGCCAAAATTAAGCTCACAGATGTTGCAAAAGCAGGGGAAAAAGTCAAGGAGGAAGACACAACTTAGGGGGCAAGATGTGAGGGACATGGTATGAACACTTCTGAAAACAACCAAAAAAAGAAAAAAATCTTTCCCAAAGTCAAAGCCATCAAAAGGCATGGCCTGCCATCAAGTGCAGGGACATGCACCAAAGATTCCTCTATTGGTCCCCATTGAAATCGCAAGATTCCTTTTCCCTTCCCGAAAGGAAATGAAATTTCCTTTCGGGAAGGGAAAAGGAATCTTGCGAATCCCAAAAGAAAGGCTTACAAACACTCTGGAAAGGAGATAGGATCAATTGAAATGCAATTGAAAAAACAGAAAATCGGGAATTTCAGTCTCTTCAAAAAATAGCCTGTGAGGAAATCAGCTGCATTGCAAAGGACCAAAAGGTGCCAAAACTAAGCTCACAGATGTTGCAAAAGCAGGGGAAAAAGTCAAGGAGGAAGACACAACTTAGGGGGCAAGATATGAGGGACATGGCAGGAATACTTAAAACAAAAAAGAAAAAAAAAAGAAAAAATCTTTGTCAAAGTCAAAGCCATCAAAATGCAGGCAGGCCATAGGCCACCAAGGGCAGGCAGATGCAGCAAAGCTTGCCAAAATTGATCCCCACTGAAGACCAAAACAGAAAAGAAGGACCTACAAACACGCTGGAAAGGAGTCAACATCAAAGGAATTGCAATTGGAAGAGAAAAAAGTAAATTTTGGAAGTTTAATGACTCTAAGAAAATGGCCTTAGTTTATATCAGGTGCAGTGCAAAGGACCAAAAGGTGCCAAAACTAAGCTCACAGATGTTGCAAAAGCAGGGGAAAAAGTCAAGGAGGAAGACACAACTTAGGGGGCAAGATATGAGGGACATGGCATGAATACTTAAACAAAAAAAAAAAAAAAAAAAAGAAGAAAAAACCTTTCCCAAAGTCAAAGCCATCAAAATGCAGGCAGGCCATACGCCACCAAGGGCAGGCACATGCAGCAAAGCTTGCCAAAATTGATCCCCACTGAAGGCCAAAACATAAAAGAAGGACCTACAAACACGCTCGAAAGGAGTCAAAATCAAAGGAATTGCAATTGGAGGAGAAAAAAAGAAAATTTGGGAAATTTAGTGACTCTAAGAAAATGGTCTGGGGTTTTATCAGGTGCATTGCCAAGGACCAAAAGGCGCCAAAACTAAGCTCACAAATGTTGCAAAAGCTGGGGAAAAAGTCAAGGAGGAAGACACAACTTAGGGGGCAAGATTGGAGGGACATGGCATGAACACTTCAGAAAACAACCAAAAAAAGAAAAAAATCTTTCCCAAAGTCAAAGCCATCAAAAGGCATGGCCTGCCATCAAGTGCAGGGACATGCACCAAAGATTCCTCTATTGGTCCCCATTGAAATCGCAAGATTCCTTTTCCCTTCCCGAAAGGAAATGAAATTTCCTTTCAGGAAGGGAAAAGGAATCTTGCGAATCCCAAAAGAAAGGTTACAAACACTCAGGAAAGGAGATAGGATCAAATGAAATGCAATTGAAAAAAGCAGAAATCGGGAATTTTAGTCTCTTCAAAAAATAGGCTGTGAGGAAATCAGCTGCATTGCAAAGGACCAAAAGGTGCCAAAACTAAGCTCACAGATGTTGCAAAAGCAGGGGAAAAAGTCAAGGAGAAAGACACAACTTAGGGGGCATGATGTGAGGGACATGGCATGAACACTTAAAATAATAAAAAAAAAAAAAAGAAAAAATCTTTCCCAAAGTCAAAGCCATCAAAATGCAGGCAGGCCATACGCCACCAAGGGCAGGCACATGCAGCAAAGCTTGCCAAAATTGATCCCCACTGAAGGCCAAAACAGAAAAGAAGGACCTACAAACACGCTGGAATGGAGAACCATCAAAGGAATTGCAATTGGAGGAGAAAAAAAGAAAATTTGGGAAATTTAGTGACTCTAAGAAAATGGCCCGGGGTTTTATCAGGTGCAGTGCAAAGGACCAAAAGGTGCCAAAACTAAGCTCACAGATGTTGCAAAAGCAGGGAAAAAAGTCAGGGAGGAAGACAAAACTTAGGGGGCAAGATGTGAGGGACATGGCATGAATATTTAAAATAATAAAAAAAAAAAAAGAAAAAATCTTTCCCAAAGTCAAAGCCATCAAAATGCAGGCAGGCCATACGCCACCAAGGGCAGGCACATGCAGCAAAGCTTGCCAAAATTGATCCCCACTGAAGGCCAAAACAGAAAAGAAGGACCTACAAACACGCTGGAATGGAGACAACATCAAAGGAATTGCAATTGGAGGAGAAAAAAAGAAAATTTGGGAAATTTAGTGACTCTAAGAAAATGGCCTGGCAGTATATCATGTGCAGTGCAAAGGACCAAAGATGCCAAAACTAAGCTCACAGATGTTGCAAAAGCAGGGGAAAAAGTCAAGGAGGAAGACACAACTTAGGGGGCAAGATATGAGGGACATGGCATGAACACTTCTGAAAACAACCAAAAAAAGAAAAAATCATTCCCAAAGTCAAAGCCATTAAAAGGCATGGCCTGCCATCAAGTGCAGGGACATGCACCAAAGATTCCTCTATTGGTCCCCATTGAAATCGCAAGATTCCTTTTCCCTTCCCGAAAGGAAATGAAATTTCCTTTCGGGAAGGGAAAAGGAATCTTGCGAATCCCAAAAGAAAGGCTTACAAACACTCAGGAAAGGAGATAGGATCAAATGAAATGCAATTGAAAAAACAGAAAATCGGGAATTTTAGTCTCTACAAAAAATAGGCTGTGAGGAAATCAGCTGCATTGCAAAGGACCAAAAGGTGCCAAAACTAAGCTCACAGATGTTGCAAAAGCAGGGGAAAAAGTCAAGGAGGAAGACACAACTTAGGGGTCAAGATGTGAGGGACATGGCATGAATAGTTAAAATAATAAAAAAAAAAAAAAGAAAAAATCTTTCCCAAAGTCAAAGCCATCAAAATGCAGGCAGGTCATACGCAACCAAGGGCAGGCACATGCAGCAAAGCTTGCCAAAATTGATCCCCACTGAAGGCCAAAACAGAAAAGAAGGACTTGCAAACACGCTGGAATGGAGACAACATCAAAGGATTTGCAATTGGAGGAGAAAAAAAGAAAATTTATGAAATTTAATGACTCTTAGAAAGTGGCCTGGGGTATTAGCAGGTGCAGTGCAAAGGACCAAAGGTGCCAAAACTAAGCTCACAGATATTGCAAAAGCAGGGGAAAAAAGTGAAGGAGGAAGACACAACTTAGGGAGCAAGATATGAGGGACATGGCATGAACACTTAAAACAAAAAAAAAAAAAAAAAAGAAAAAATCTTTCCCAAAGTCAAAGCCATCAAAATGCAGGCAGGCCATACGCCACCAAGGGCAGGCACATGCAGCAAAGCTTGCCAAAATTGATCCCCACTGAAGGCCAAAACAGAAAAGAAGGACCTACAAACTCGCTGGAATGGACGCAACATCAAAGGAATTGCAATTGCAGGAGAAAAAAAAAATTTGGGAAATTTAGTGACTCTAAGAAAATGGCCCGGGGTTTTATCAGGTGCAGCGCAAAGGACAAAAATGTGCCAAAACTAAGCTCACAGATGTTGCAAAAGCTGGGGAAAAAGTCAAGGAGGAAGACAGAACTTAGGGGGGCAAGATATGAGGGACATGGCATGAATACTTGAACAACAAAAAAAAAAAAAAGAAGAAAAAAAACCTTTCCCAAAGTCAAAGCCATCAAAATGCAGGCAGGCCATACGCCACCAAGGGCAGGCACATGCAGCAAAGCTTGCCAAAATTGATCCCCACTGAAGGCCAAAACAGAAAAGAAGGACCTACAAACACGCTCGAAAGGAGTCAAAATCAAAGGAATTGCAATTGGAGGAGAAAAACAGAAAATTTGGGAAATTTTTATGACTCTTAGAAAATGGTCTGGGGTTTTTTCAGGTGCATTGCAAAGGACCAAAAGGTGCCAAAAACTAAGCTCACAAATGTTGCAAAAGCAGGGGAAAAAGTCAAGGAGGAAGACAGATCTTAGGACGCAAGATATGAGGGACATGGCATGAGCACTTCAGAAAAAAACCAAAAAAAGAAAAAAATCTTTCCCAAAGTCAAAGCCATCAAAAGGCATGGCCTGCCATCAAGTGCAGCGACATGCAACAAAGATTCCTCTATTGGTCCCCATTGAAATCGCAAGATTCCTTTTCCCTTCCCGAAAGCAAATGAAATTTCCTTTCGGGAAGGGAAAAGGAATCTTGCGAATCCCAAAAGAAAGGCTTACAAACACTCTGGAAAGGAGATAGGATCAAATGAAATGCAATTGAAAAAAGCAGAAATCGGGAATTTTAGTCTCTTCAAAAAATAGGCTGTGAGGAAATCAGCTGCATTGCAAAGGACCAAAAGGTGCCAAAACTAAGCTCACATATGTTGCAAAAGCAGGGGAAAAAGTCAAGGAGAAAGACACAACTTAGGGGGCAAGATGTGAGGGACATGGCATGAATACTTACAATAATAAAAAAAAAAAAAGAAAAAATCTTTCCCAAAGTCAAAGCCATCAAAATGCAGGCAGGCCATACGCCACCAAGGGCAGGCACATGCAGCAAAGCTTGCCAAAATTGATCCCCACTGAAGGCCAAAACAGAAAAGAAGGACCTACAAACACGCTGGAATGGAGAACCATCAAAGGAATTGCAATTGGAGGAGAAAAAAAGAAAATTTGGGAAATTTAGTGACTCTAAGAAAATGGCCCGGGGTTTTATCAGGTGCAGTGCAAAGGACCAAAATGTGCCAAAACTAAGCTCACAGATGTTGCAAAAGCAGGGGAAAAAGTCAAGGAGGAAGACACAACTTAGGGGGCAAGATGTGAGGGGACATGGCATGAATACTTACAAATAATTAAAAATAAAGAAGAAAAAATCTTTCCCAAAGTCAAAGACATCAAAATGCAGGCAGGCCGTACGCCACCAAGGGCAGGCACATGCAGCAAAGCTTGCCAAAATTGATCCCCACTGAAGGCCAAAACAGAAAAGATGGACCTACAAACACGCTGGAATCGAGACAACATCAAAGGATTTGCAATTGGAGGAGAAAAAAGAAAATTTTGAAAATTTAGTGACTCTAAGAAAATGGCCTGGGTTTATATCAGGTGCAGTGCAAAGGACCAAAAGATGCCAAAACTAAGCTCACAGATGTTGCAAAAGCAGGGGAAAAAGTCAGGGAGGAAGACAAAACTTAGGGGGCAAGATGTGAGGGACATGGCATGAATACTTAAAATAATAAAAAAAAAAAAAGAAAAAATCTTTCCCAAAGTTAAAGCCATCAAAATGCAGGCAGGCCATACGCCACCAAGGGCAGGCACATGCAGCAAAGCTTACCAAAATTTATCCCCACTGAAGGCCAAACAGAAAAGAAGGACCTACAAACACGCTGGAATGGAGACAACATCAAAGGAATTGCAATTGGAGGAGAAAAAAAGAAAATTTGGGAAATTTAGTGACTCTAAGAAAATGGCCTGGCAGTATATCATGTGCATTGCAAAGGACCAAAGATGCCAAAACTAAGCTCACAGATGTTGCAAAAGCAGGGGAAAAAGTCAAGGAGGAAGACACAACTTAGGGGGCAAGATATGAGGGACATGGCATGAACACTTCTGAAAACAACCAAAAAAAGAAAAAATCTTTCCCAAAGTCAAAGCCATCAAAAGGCATGGCCTGCCATGAAGTGCAGGGACATGCACCAAAAATTCCTCTATTGGTCCCCATTGAAATCGCAAGATTCCTTTTCCCTTCCCGAAAGGAAATGAAATTTCCTTTCGGGAAGGGAAAAGGAATCTTGCGAATCCCAAAAGAAAGGCTTACAAACACTCAGGAAAGGAGATAGGATCAAATGAAATGCAATTGAAAAAACAGAAAATCGGGAATTTTAGTCTCTACAAAAAATAGGCTGTGAGGAAATCAGCTGCATTGCAAAGGACCAAAAGGTGCCAAAACTAAGCTCACAGATGTTGCAAAAGCAGGGGAAAAAGTCAAGGAGGAAGACACAACTTAGGGGGCAAGATATGAGGGACATGGCATGAATACTTAAAATAATAAAAAAAAAAAAAGAAAAAATCTTTCCCAAAGTCAAAGCCATCAAATGCAGGCAGGTCATACGCAACCAAGGGCAGGCACATGCAGCAAAGCTTGCCAAAATTGATCCCCACTGAAGGCCAAAACAGAAAAGAAGGACTTGCAAACACGCTGGAATGGAGACAACATCAAAGGATTTGCAATTGGAGGAGAAAAAAAGAAAATTTATGAAATTTAATGACTCTTAGAAAGTGGCCTGGGGTACTAGCAGGTGCAGTGCAATGGACCAAAGGTGCCAAAACTAAGCTCACAGATATTGCAAAAGCAGGGGAAAAAGTGAAGGAGGAAGACACAACTTAGGGAGCAAGATATGAGGGACATGGCATGAATACTTAAACAAAAAAAAAAAAAAAAAAAGAAAAAAATCTTTCCCAAAGTCAAAGCCATCAAAATGCAGGCAGGCCATACGCCACCAAGGGCAGGCACATGCAGCAAAGCTTGCCAAAATTGATCCCCACTGAAGGCCAAAACAGAAAAGAAGGACCTACAAACTCGCTGGAATGGACGCAACATCAAAGGAATTGCAATTGCAGGAGAAAAAAAAAATTTGGGAAATTTAGTGACTCTAAGAAAATGGCCCGGGGTTTTATCAGGTGCAGTTCAAAGGACAAAAAGGTGCCAAAACTAAGCTCACAGATGTTGCAAAAGCTGGGGAAAAAGTCAAGGAGGAAGACACAACTTAGGGAGCAAGATGTGAGGGACATGGCATGAACACTTCAGAAAACAACCAAAAAAAAGAAAAAAATCTTTCCCAAAGTCAAAGCCATCAAAAGGCATGGCCTGCCATCAAGTGCAGGGACATGCACCAAAGATTCCTCTATTGGTCCCCATTGAAATCGCAAGATTCCTTTTCCCTTCCAAAAGGAAATGAAATTTCCTTTCGGGAAGGGAAAAGGAATCTTGCGAATCCCAAAAGAAAGGCTTACAAACACTCTGGAAAGGAGATAGGTTCAAATGAAATGCAATTGAAAAAAGCAGAAAATCGGGAAATTTAGTCTCTTCAAAAATAGGCTGTGAGGAAATCAGCTGCATTGCAAAGGACCAAAAGGTGCCAAACTAAGCTCACAGGTGTTGCAAAAGCAGGGGAAAAAGTCAAGGAGGAAGACACAACTTAGGGGGAAAGATATGAGGAACATGGCATGAATACTTAAAACAAAAAAGAATAAAAAAAGAAAAAACCTTTCCCAAAGTCAAAGCCATCAAAATGCAGGCAGGCCATACGCCACCAAGGGCAGGCACATGCAGCAAAGCTTGCCAAAATTGATCCCCACTGAAGGCCAAAACAGAAAAGAAGGACCTACAAACACGCTCGAAAGGAGTCAAAATCAAAGGAATTGCAATTGGAGGAGAAAAAAAGAAAATTTGGGAAATTTAGTGACTCTAAGAAAATGGTCTGGGGTTTTATCAGGTGCATTGCAAAGGACCAAAAGGCGCCAAAACTAAGCTCACAAATGTTGCAAAAGCTGGGGAAAAAGTCAAGGAGGAAGACACAACTTAGGGAGCAAGATGTGAGGGACATGGCATGAACACTTCAGAAAACAACCAAAAAAAGAAAAAAATCTTTCCCAAAGTCAAAGCCATCAAAAGGCATGGCCTGCCATCAAGTGCAGGGACATGCACCAAAGATTCCTCTATTGGTCCCCATTGAAATCGCAAGATTCCTTTTCCCTTCCCGAAAGGAAATGAAATTTCCTTTCAGGAAGGGAAAAGGAATCTTGCGAATCCCAAAAGAAAGGTTACAAACACTCAGGAAAGGAGATAGGATCAAATGAAATGCAATTGAAAAAAGCAGAAATCGGGAATTTTAGTCTCTTCAAAAAATAGGCTGTGAGGAAATCAGCTGCATTGCAAAGGACCAAAAGGTGCCAAAACTAAGCTCACAGGTGTTGCAAAAGCAGGGGAAAAAGTCAAGGAGGAAGACACAACTTAGGGGGAAAGATATGAGGAACATGGCATGAATACTTAAAACAAAAAAGAATAAAAAAGAAAAAATCTTTCCCAAGTCAAAGCCATCAAAATGCAGGCAGGTCATACGCAACCAAGGGCAGGCACATGCAGCAAAGCTTGCCAAAATTGATCCCCACTGAAGGCCAAAACAGAAAAGAAGGACTTGCAAACACGCTGGAATTGAGGACAACATCAAAGGATTTGCAATTGGAGGAGAAAAAAAGAAAATTTATGAAATTTAATGACTCTTAGAAAGTGGCCTGGGGTATTAGCAGGTGCAGTGCAAAGGACCAAAGGTGCCAAAACTAAGCTCACAGATATTGCAAAAGCAGGGGAAAAAAGTGAAGGAGGAAGACACAACTTAGGGAGCAAGATATGAGGGACATGGCATGAACACTTAAAACAAAAAAAAAAAAAAAAAAGAAAAAATCTTTCCCAAAGTCAAAGCCATCAAAATGCAGGCAGGCCATACGCCACCAAGGGCAGGCACATGCAGCAAAGCTTGCCAAAATTGATCCCCACTGAAGGCCAAAACAGAAAAGAAGGACCTACAAACTCGCTGGAATGGACGCAACATGAAAGGAATTGCAATTGCAGGAGAAAAAAAAAAATTTGGGAAATTTAGTGACTCTAAGAAAATGGCCCGGGGTTTTATCAGGTGCAGCGCAAAGGACAAAAATGTGCCAAAACTAAGCTCACAGATGTTGCAAAAGCTGGGGAAAAAGTCAAGGAGGAAGACAGAACTTAGGGGGCAAGATATGAGGGACATGGCATGAATACTTGAACAACAAAAAAAAAAAAAAAGAAGAAAAAACCTTTCCCAAAGTCAAAGCCATCAAAATGCAGGCAGGCCATACGCCACCAAGGGCAGGCACATGCAGCAAAGCTTGCCAAAATTGATCCCCACTGAAGGCCAAAACAGAAAAGAAGGACCTACAAACACGCTCGAAAGGAGTCAAAATCAAAGGAATTGCAATTGGAGGAGAAAAACAGAAAATTTGGGAAATTTTTATGACTCTTAGAAAATGGTCTGGGGTTTTTTTCAGGTGCATTGCAAAGGACCAAAAGGTGCCAAAACTAAGCTCACAAATGTTGCAAAAGCAGGGGAAAAAGTCAAGGAGGAAGACAGATCTTAGGAGGCAAGATATGAGGGACATGGCATGAACACTTCAGAAAAAAACCAAAAAAAGAAAAAAATCTTTCCCAAAGTCAAAGCCATCAAAAGGCATGGCCTGCCATCAAGTGCAGCGACATGCACCAAAGATTCCTCTATTGGTCCCCATTGAAATCGCAAGATTCCTTTTCCCTTCCCGAAAGCAAATGAAATTTCCTTTCGGGAAGGGAAAAGGAATCTTGCGAATCCCAAAAGAAAGGCTTACAAACACTCTGGAAAGGAGATAGGATCAAATGAAATGCAATTGAAAAAAGCAGAAATCGGGAATTTTAGTCTCTTCAAAAAATAGGCTGTGAGGAAATCAGCTGCATTGCAAAGGACCAAAAGGTGCCAAAACTAAGCTCACAGATGTTGCAAAAGCAGGGGAAAAAGTCAAGGAGAAAGACAAAACTTAGGGGGCAAGATGTGAGGGACATGGCATGAATACTTACAATAATAAAAAAAAAAAAAAGAAAAAATCTTTCCCAAAGTCAAAGCCATCAAAATGCAGGCAGGCCATACGCCACCAAGGGCAGGCACATGCAGCAAAGCTTGCCAAAATTGATCCCCACTGAAGGCCAAAACAGAAAAGAAGGACCTACAAACACGCTGGAATGGAGAACCATCAAAGGAATTGCAATTGGAGGAGAAAAAAAGAAAATTTGGGAAATTTAGTGACTCTAAGAAAATGGCCCGGGGTTTTATCAGGTGCAGTGCAAAGGACCAAAATGTGCCAAAACTAAGCTCACAGATGTTGCAAAAGCAGGGGAAAAAGTCAAGGAGGAAGACACAACTTAGGGGGCAAGATGTGAGGGACATGGCATGAATACTTACAATAATTAAAAATAAAGAAGAAAAAATCTTTCCCAAAGTCAAAGCCATCAAAATGCAGGCAGGCCGTACGCCACCAAGGGCAGGCACATGCAGCAAAGCTTGCCAAAATTGATCCCCACTGAAGGCCAAAACAGAAAAGATGGACCTACAAACACGCTGGAATCGAGACAACATCAAAGGATTTGCAATTGGAGGAGAAAAAAGAAAATTTTGAAAATTTAGTGACTCTAAGAAAATGGCCTGGGTTTATATCAGGTGCAGTGCAAAGGACCAAAAGATGCCAAAACTAAGCTCACAGATGTTGCAAAAGCAGGGGAAAAAGTCAGGGAGGAAGACACAACTTAGGGGGCAAGATGTGAGGGACATGGCATGAATACTTAAAATAATAAAAAAAAAAAAGAAAAAATCTTTCCCAAAGTTAAAGCCATCAAAATGCAGGCAGGCCATACGCCACCAAGGGCAGGCACATGCAGCAAAGCTTACCAAAATTGATCCCCACTGAAGGCCAAAACAGAAAAGAAGGACCTACAAACACGCTGGAATGGAGACAACATCAAAGGAATTGCAATTGGAGGAGAAAAAAAGAAAATTTGGGAAATTTAGTGACTCTAAGAAAATGGCCTGGCAGTATATCATGTGCAGTGCAAAGGACCAAAGATGCCAAAACTAAGCTCACAGATGTTGCAAAAGCAGGGAAAAAGTCAAGGAGGAAGACACAACTTAGGGGGCAAGATATGAGGGACATGGCATGAACACTTCTGAAAACAACCAAAAAAAGAAAAAATCTTTCCCAAAGTCAAAGCCATCAAAAGGCATGGCCTGCCATGAAGTGCAGGGACATGCACCAAAGATTCCTCTATTGGTCCCCCATTGAAATCGCAAGATTCCTTTTCCCTTCCCGAAAGGAAATGAAATTTCCTTTCGGGAAGGGAAAAGGAATCTTGCGAATCCCAAAAGAAAGGCTTACAAACACTCAGGAAAGGAGATAGGATCAAATGAAATGCAATTGAAAAAACAGAAAATCGGGAATTTTAGTCTCTACAAAAAATAGGCTGTGAGGAAATCAGCTGCATTGCAAAGGACCAAAAGGTGCCAAAACTAAGCTCACAGATGTTGCAAAAGCAGGGGAAAAAGTCAAGGAGGAAGACACAACTTAGGGGGCAAGATATGAGGGACATGGCATGAATACTTAAAACAAAAAAAAAAAAAAAAAAAAGAAAAAAATCTTTCCCAAAGTCAAAGCCATCAAAATGCAGGCAGGCCATACGCCACCAAGGGCAGGCACATGCAGCAAAGCTTGCCAAAATTGATCCCCACTGAAGGCCAAAACAGAAAAGAAGGACCTACAAACTCGCTGGAATGGACGCAACATCAAAGGAATTGCAATTGCAGGAGAAAAAAAAAATTTGGGAAATTTAGTGACTCTAAGAAAATGGCCCGGGGTTTTATCAGGTGCAGTTCAAAGGACAAAAAGGTGCCAAAACTAAGCTCACAGATGTTGCAAAAGCAGGGGAAAAAGTCAAGGAGGAAGACACAACTTAGGGGGCAAGATATGAGGGACATGGCATGAACACTTGAGAAAACAACCAAAAAAAGAAAAAAATCTTTCCCAAAGTCAAAGCCATCAAAAGGCATGGCCTGCCATCAAGTGCAGGGACATGCACCAAAGATTCCTCTATTGGTCCCCATTGAAATCGCAAGATTCCTTTTCCCTTCCCAAAAGGAAATGAAATTTCCTTTCGGGAAGGGAAAAGGAATCTTGCGAATCCCAAAAGAAAGGCTTACAAACACTCTGGAAAGGAGATAGGTTCAAATGAAATGCAATTGAAAAAAGCAGAAAATCGGGAAATTTAGTCTCTTCAAAAAATAGGCTGTGAGGAAATCAGCTGCATTGCAAAGGACCAAAAGGTGCCAAAACTAAGCTCACAGGTGTTGCAAAAGCAGGGGAAAAAGTCAAGGAGGAAGACACAACTTAGGGGGAAAGATATGAGGAACATGGCATGAATACTTAAAACAAAAAAGAATAAAAAAAGAAAAAATCTTTCCCAAAGTCAAAGCCATCAAAATGCAGGCAGGCCATACGCCACCAAGGGCAGGCACATGCAGCAAAGCTTGCCAAAATTGATCCCCACTGAAGGCCAAAACAGAAAAGAAGGACCTACAAACACGCTGGAAAGGAGTCAAAATCAAAGGAATTGCAATTGGAGGAGAAAAAAGAAAATTTGGGAAATTTAGGTGACTCTAAGAAAATGGCCTGGGTTTATATCAGGTGCAGTGCAAAGGACCAAAGATGCCAAAATTAAGCTCACAGATGTTGCAAAAGCAGGGGAAAAAGTCAAGGAGGAAGACACAACTTAGGGGGCAAGATGTGAGGGACATGGTATGAACACTTCAGAAAACAACCAAAAAAAGAAAAAAAATCTTTCCCAAAGTCAAAGCCATCAAAAGGCATGGCCTGCCATCAAGTGCAGGGACATGCACCAAAGATTCCTCTATTGGTCCCCATTGAAATCGCAAGATTCCTTTTCCCTTCCCGAAAGGAAATGAAATTTCCTTTCGGGAAGGGAAAAGGAATCTTGCGAATCCCAAAAGAAAGGCTTACAAACACTCTGGAAAGGAGATAGGATCAATTGAAATGCATGAAAAAACAGAAAATCGGGAATTTTAGTCTCTTCAAAAAATAGGCTGTGAGGAAATCAGCTGCATTGCAAAGGACCAAAAGGTGCCAAAACTAAGCTCACAGATGTTGCAAAAGCAGGGGAAAAAGTCAAGGAGGAAGACACAACTTAGGGGGCAAGATATGAGGGACATGGCAGGAATACTTAAAACAAAAAAGAAAAAAAAAAAGAAAAAATCTTTCTCAAAGTCAAAGCCATCAAAATGCAGGCAGGCCATAGGTTACCAAGGGCAGGCACATGCAGCAAAGCTTGCCAAAATTGATCCCCACTGAAGACCAAAACAGAAAAGAAGGACCTACAAACACGCTGGAAAGGAGTCAACATCAAAGGAATTGCAATTGGAAGAGAAAAAAGTAAATTTTGGAAATTTAATGACTCTAAGAAAATGGCCTGGGTTTATATCAGGTGCAGTGCAAAGGACCAAAAGGTGCCAAAACTAAGCTCACAGATGTTGCAAAAGCAGGGGAAAAAGTCAAGGAGGAAGACACAACTTAGGGGGCAAGATATGAGGGACATGGCATGAATACTTAAACAAAAAAAAAAAAAAAAAAAGAAGAAAAAACCTTTCCCAAAGTCAAAGCCATCAAAATGCAGGCAGGCCATACGCCACCAAGGGCAGGCACATGCAGCAAAGCTTGCCAAAATTGATCCCCACTGAAGGCCAAAACAGAAAAGAAGGACCTACAAACACGCTCGAAAGGAGTCAAAATCAAAGGAATTGCAATTGGAGGAGAAAAAAAGAAAATTTGGGAAATTTAGTGACTCTAAGAAAATGGTCTGGGGTTTTATCAGGTGCATTGCAAAGGACCAAAAGGCGCCAAAACTAAGCTCACAAATGTTGCAAAAGCTGGGGAAAAAGTCAAGGAGGAAGACACAACTTAGGGAGCAAGATGTGAGGGACATGGCATGAACACTTCAGAAAACAACCAAAAAAAGAAAAAAATCTTTCCCAAAGTCAAAGCCATCAAAAGGCATGGCCTGCCATCAAGTGCAGGGACATGCACCAAAGATTCCTCTATTGGTCCCCATTGAAATCGCAAGATTCCTTTTCCCTTCCCGAAAGGAAATGAAATTTCCTTTCAGGAAGGGAAAAGGAATCTTGCGAATCCCAAAAGAAAGGTTACAAACACTCAGGAAAGGAGATAGGATCAAATGAAATGCAATTGAAAAAAGCAGAAATCGGGAATTTTAGTCTCTTCAAAAAATAGGCTGTGAGGAAATCAGCTGCATTGCAAAGGACCAAAAGGTGCCAAAACTAAGCTCACAGGTGTTGCAAAAGCAGGGGAAAAAGTCAAGGAGGAAGACACAACTTAGGGGGAAAGATATGAGGAACATGGCATGAATACTTAAAACAAAAAAGAATAAAAAAGAAAAAATCTTTCCCAAAGTCAAAGCCATCAAAATGCAGGCAGGTCATACGCAACCAAGGGCAGGCACATGCAGCAAAGCTTGCCAAAATTGATCCCCACTGAAGGCCAAAACAGAAAAGAAGGACTTGCAAACACGCTGGAATTGAGACAACATCAAAGGATTTGCAATTGGAGGAGAAAAAAAGAAAATTTATGAAATTTAATGACTCTTAGAAAGTGGCCTGGGGTATTAGCAGGTGCAGTGCAAAGGACCAAAGGTGCCAAAACTAAGCTCACAGATATTGCAAAAGCAGGGGAAAAAAGTGAAGGAGGAAGACACAACTTAGGGAGCAAGATATGAGGGACATGGCATGAACACTTAAACAAAAAAAAAAAAAAAAAAAGAAAAAATCTTTCCCAAAGTCAAAGCCATCAAAATGCAGGCAGGCCATACGCCACCAAGGGCAGGCACATGCAGCAAAGCTTGCCAAAATTGATCCCCACTGAAGGCCAAAACAGAAAAGAAGGACCTACAAACTCGCTGGAATGGACGCAACATGAAAGGAATTGCAATTGCAGGAGAAAAAAAAAATTTGGGAAATTTAGTGACTCTAAGAAAATGGCCCGGGGTTTTATCAGGTGCAGCGCAAAGGACAAAAATGTGCCAAAACTAAGCTCACAGATGTTGCAAAAGCTGGGGAAAAAGTCAAGGAGGAAGACAGAACTTAGGGGGCAAGATATGAGGGACATGGCATGAATACTTGAACAACAAAAAAAAAAAAAAAGAAGAAAAAAACCTTTCCCAAAGTCAAAGCCATCAAAATGCAGGCAGGCCATACGCCACCAAGGGCAGGCACATGCAGCAAAGCTTGCCAAAATTGATCCCCACTGAAGGCCAAAACAGAAAAGAAGGACCTACAAAACACGCTCGAAAGGAGTCAAAATCAAAGGAATTGCAATTGGAGGAGAAAAACAGAAAATTTGGGAAATTTTTATGACTCTTAGAAATGGTCTGGGGTTTTTTCAGGTGCATTGCAAAGGACCAAAAGGTGCCAAAACTAAGCTCACAAATGTTGCAAAAGCAGGGGAAAAAGTCAAGGAGGAAGACAGATCTTAGGAGGCAAGATATGAGGGACATGGCATGAACACTTCAGAAAAAAAACCAAAAAAAGAAAAA
Source organism: Artemisiospiza belli (assembly GCA_021963965.1). Classification (NCBI taxonomy): domain Eukaryota; kingdom Metazoa; phylum Chordata; class Aves; order Passeriformes; family Passerellidae; genus Artemisiospiza; species Artemisiospiza belli. The sequence goes on from JAKDEW010000801.1 coordinate 94,574, forward strand.
AATCTTTCCCAAAGTCAAAGCCATCAAAAGGCATGGCCTGCCATCAAGTGCAGCGACATGCACCAAAGATTCCTCTATTGGTCCCCATTGAAATCGCAAGATTCCTTTTCCCTTCCCGAAAGCAAATGAAATTTCCTTTCGGGAAGGGAAAAGGAATCTTGCGAATCCCAAAAGAAAGGCTTACAAACACTCTGGAAAGGAGATAGGATCAAATGAAATGCAATTGAAAAAAGCAGAAATCGGGAATTTTAGTCTCTTCAAAAAATAGGCTGTGAGGAAATCAGCTGCATTGCAAAGGACCAAAAGGTGCCAAAACTAAGCTCACAGATGTTGCAAAAGCAGGGGAAAAAGTCAAGGAGAAAGACAAAACTTAGGGGGCAAGATGTGAGGGACATGGCATGAATACTTACAATAATAAAAAAAAAAAAAAGAAAAAATCTTTCCCAAAGTCAAAGCCATCAAAATGCAGGCAGGCCATACGCCACCAAGGGCAGGCACATGCAGCAAAGCTTGCCAAAATTGATCCCCACTGAAGGCCAAAACAGAAAAGAAGGACCTACAAACACGCTGGAATGGAGAACCATCAAAGGAATTGCAATTGGAGGAGAAAAAAAGAAAATTTGGGAAATTTAGTGACTCTAAGAAAATGGCCCGGGGTTTTATCAGGTGCAGTGCAAAGGACCAAAATGTGCCAAAACTAAGCTCACAGATGTTGCAAAAGCAGGGGAAAAAGTCAAGGAGGAAGACACAACTTAGGGGGCAAGATGTGAGGGACATGGCATGAATACTTACAATAATTAAAAATAAAGAAGAAAAAATCTTTCCCAAAGTCAAAGCCATCAAAATGCAGGCAGGCCGTACGCCACCAAGGGCAGGCACATGCAGCAAAGCTTGCCAAAATTGATCCCCACTGAAGGCCAAAACAGAAAAGATGGACCTACAAACACGCTGGAATGGAGACAACATCAAAGGATTTGCAATTGGAGGAGAAAAAAAGAAAATTTATGAAATTTAATGACTCTTAGAAAGTGGCCTGGGGTACTAGCAGGTGCAGTGCAAAGGACCAAAGGTGCCAAAACTAAGCTCACAGATATTGCAAAAGCAGGGGAAAAAGTGAAGGAGGAAGACACAACTTAGGGAGCAAGATATGAGGGACATGGCATGAATACTTAAACAAAAAAAAAAAAAAAAAAAAGAAAAAAATCTTTCCCAAAGTCAAAGCCATCAAAATGCAGGCAGGCCATACGCCACCAAGGGCAGGCACATGCAGCAAAGCTTGCCAAAATTGATCCCCCACTGAAGGCCAAAACAGAAAAGAAGGACCTACAAACTCGCTGGAATGGACGCAACATCAAAGGAATTGCAATTGCAGGAGAAAAAAAAAATTTGGGAAATTTAGTGACTCTAAGATACTGGCCTGGGGTTTTATCAGGTGCAGTTCAAAGGACAAAAAGGTGCCAAAACTAAGCTCACAGATGTTGCAAAAGCAGGGGAAATAGTCAAGGAGGAAGACACAACTTAGGGGGCAAGATATGAAGGACATGGCATGAATACTTACAATAATAAAAAAAAAAGAAGAAAAAATCTTTCCCAAAGTCATAGCCATCAAAATGCAGGCAGGCCATATGCCACCAAGGGCAGGCACATGCAGCAAAGCTTGTAAAAATTGATCCCCACTGAAGGCCAAAACAGAAAAGAAGGACCTACCAACACGCTGGAAAGGAGTCAACATCAAAGGAATTGCAATTGGAGGAGAAAAAAGAAATTTTGGAAATTTAATGACTCTAAGAAAATGGCCTGGGTTTATATCAGGTGCAGTGCAAAGGACCAAAAGGTGCCAAAACTAAGCTCACAGATGTTGCAAAAGCAGGGGAAAAAGTCAAGGAGGAAGACAGAACTTAGGGGGCAAGATATGAGGGACATGGCATGAACACTTGAGAAAACAACCAAAAAAAGAAAAAAATCTTTCCCAAAGTCAAAGCCATCAAAAGGCATGGCCTGCCATCAAGTGCAGGGACATGCACCAAAGATTCCTCTATTGGTCCCCTTTGAAATCGCAAGATTCCTTTTCCCTTCCCAAAAGGAAATGAAATTTCCTTTCGGGAAGGGAAAAGGAATCTTGCGAATCCCAAAAGAAAGGCTTACAAACACTCTGGAAAGGAGATAGGTTCAAATGAAATGCAATTGAAAAAAAGCAGAAAATCGGGAAATTTAGTCTCTTCAAAAAATAGGCTGTGAGGAAATCAGCTGCATTGCAAAGGACCAAAAGGTGCCAAAACTAAGCTCACAGGTGTTGCAAAAGCAGGGGAAAAAGTCAAGGAGGAAGACACAACTTAGGGGGAAAGATATGAGGAACATGGCATGAATACTTAAAACAAAAAAGAATAAAAAAAGAAAAAATCTTTCCCAAAGTCAAAGCCATCAAAATGCAGGCAGGCCATACGCCACCAAGGGCAGGCACATGCAGCAAAGCTTGCCAAAATTGATCCCCACTGAAGGCCAAAACAGAAAAGAAGGACCTACAAACACGCTGGAAAGGAGTCAAAATCAAAGGAATTGCAATTGGAGGAGAAAAAAAGAAAATTTGGGAAATTTAGTGACTCTAAGAAAATGGCCTGGGTTTATATCAGGTGCAGTGCAAAGGACCAAAGATGCCAAAATTAAGCTCACAGATGTTGCAAAAGCAGGGGAAAAAGTCAAGGAGGAAGACACAACTTAGGGGGCAAGATGTGAGGGACATGGTATGAACACTTCAGAAAACAACCAAAAAAAGAAAAAAATCTTTCCCAAAGTCAAAGCCATCAAAAGGCATGGCCTGCCATCAAGTGCAGGGACATGCACCAAAGATTCCTCTATTGGTCCCCATTGAAATCGCAAGATTCCTTTTCCCTTCCCGAAAGGAAATGAAATTTCCTTTCGGGAAGGGAAAAGGAATCTTGCGAATCCCAAAAGAAAGGCTTACAAACACTCTGGAAAGGAGATAGGATCAATTGAAATGCAATTGAAAAAACAGAAAATCGGGAATTTTAGTCTCTTCAAAAAATAGGCTGTGAGGAAATCAGCTGCATTGCAAAGGACCAAAAGGTGCCAAAACTAAGCTCACAGATGTTGCAAAAGCAGGGGAAAAAGTCAAGGAGGAAGACACAACTTAGGGGGCAAGATATGAGGGACATGGCAGGAATACTTAAAACAAAAAAGAAAAAAAAAAGAAAAAATCTTTCTCAAAGTCAAAGCCATCAAAATGCAGGCAGGCCATAGGTTACCAAGGGCAGGCACATGCAGCAAAGCTTGCCAAAATTGATCCCCACTGAAGACCAAAACAGAAAAGAAGGACCTACAAACACGCTGGAAAGGAGTCAACATCAAAGGAATTGCAATTGGAAGAGAAAAAAGTAAATTTTGGAAATTTAATGACTCTAAGAAAATGGCCTGGGTTTATATCAGGTGCAGTGCAAAGGACCAAAAGGTGCCAAAACTAAGCTCACAGATGTTGCAAAAGCAGGGGAAAAAGTCAAGGAGGAAGACACAACTTAGGGGGCAAGATATGAGGGACATGGCATGAATACTTAAACAAAAAAAAAAAAAAAAAAGAAGAAAAAACCTTTCCCAAAGTCAAAGCCATCAAAATGCAGGCAGGCCATACGCCACCAAGGGCAGGCACATGCAGCAAAGCTTGCCAAAATTGATCCCCACTGAAGGCCAAAACAGAAAAGAAGGACCTACAAACACGCTCGAAAGGAGTCAAAATCAAAGGAATTGCAATTGGAGGAGAAAAAAAGAAAATTTGGGAAATTTAGTGACTCTAAGAAAATGGTCTGGGGTTTTATCAGGTGCATTGCAAAGGACCAAAAGGCGCCAAAACTAAGCTCACAAATGTTGCAAAAGCTGGGGAAAAAGTCAAGGAGGAAGACACAACTTAGGGAGCAAGATGTGAGGGACATGGCATGAACACTTCAGAAAACAACCAAAAAAGAAAAAAATCTTTCCCAAAGTCAAAGCCATCAAAAGGCATGGCCTGCCATCAAGTGCAGGGACATGCACCAAAGATTCCTCTATTGGTCCCCATTGAAATCGCAAGATTCCTTTTCCCTTCCCGAAAGGAAATGAAATTTCCTTTCAGGAAGGGAAAAGGAATCTTGCGAATCCCAAAAGAAAGGTTACAAACACTCAGGAAAGGAGATAGGATCAAATGAAATGCAATTGAAAAAAGCAGAAATCGGGAATTTTAGTCTCTTCAAAAAATAGGCTGTGAGGAATCAGCTGCATTGCAAAGGACCAAAAGGTGCCAAAACTAAGCTCACAGGTGTTGCAAAAGCAGGGGAAAAAGTCAAGGAGGAAGACACAACTTAGGGGGAAAGATATGAGGAACATGGCATGAATACTTAAAACAAAAAAGAATAAAAAAAGAAAAAATCTTTCCCAAAGTCAAAGCCATCAAAATGCAGGCAGGCCATACGCCACCAAGGGCAGGCACATGCAGCAAAGCTTGCCAAAATTGATCCCCACTGAAGGCCAAAACAGAAAAGAAGGACCTACAAACACGCTGGAAAGGAGTCAAAATCAAAGGAATTGCAATTGGAGGAGAAAAAAAGAAAATTTGGGAAATTTAGTGACTCTAAGAAAATGGCCTGGGTTTATATCAGGTGCAGTGCAAAGGACCAAAGATGCCAAAATTAAGCTCACAGATGTTGCAGCAAAAGCAGGGGAAAAAGTCAAGGAGGAAGACACAACTTAGGGGGCAAGATGTGAGGGACATGGTATGAACACTTCAGAAAACAACCAAAAAAAGAAAAAAATCTTTCCCAAAGTCAAAGCCATCAAAAGGCATGGCCTGCCATCAAGTGCAGGGACATGCACCAAAGATTCCTCTATTGGTCCCCATTGAAATCGCAAGATTCCTTTTCCCTTCCCGAAAGGAAATGAAATTTCCTTTCGGGAAGGGAAAAGGAATCTTGCGAATCCCAAAAGAAAGGCTTACAAACACTCTGGAAAGGAGATAGGATCAATTGAAATGCAATTGAAAAAACAGAAAATCGGGAATTTTAGTCTCTTCAAAAAATAGGCTGTGAGGAAATCAGCTGCATTGCAAAGGACCAAAAGGTGCCAAAACTAAGCTCACAGATGTTGCAAAAGCAGGGGAAAAAGTCAAGGAGGAAGACACAACTTAGGGGGCAAGATATGAGGGACATGGCAGGAATACTTAAAACAAAAAAGAAAAAAAAAAGAAAAAATCTTTCTCAAAGTCAAAGCCATCAAAATGCAGGCAGGCCATAGGCCACCAAGGGCAGGCACATGCAGCAAAGCTTGCCAAAATTGATCCCCACTGAAGACCAAAACAGAAAAGAAGGACCTACAAACACGCTGGAAAGGAGTCAACATCAAAGGAATTGCAATTGGAAGAGAAAAAAGTAAATTTTGGAAATTTAATGACTCTAAGAAAATGGCCTGGGTTTATATCAGGTGCAGTGCAAAGGACCAAAGATGCCAAAATTAAGCTCACAGATGTTGCAAAAGCAGGGGAAAAAGTCAAGGAGGAAGACACAACTTAGGGGGCAAGATGTGAGGGACATGGTATGAACACTTCAGAAAACAACCAAAAAAAGAAAAAAATCTTTCCCAAAGTCAAAGCCATCAAAAGGCATGGCCTGCCATCAAGTGCAGGGACATGCACCAAAGATTCCTCTATTGGTCCCCATTGAAATCGCAAGATTCCTTTTCCCTTCCCGAAAGGAAATGAAATTTCCTTTCGGGAAGGGAAAAGGAATCTTGCGAATCCCAAAAGAAAGGCTTACAAACACTCTGGAAAGGAGATAGGATCAATTGAAATGCAATTGAAAAAACAGAAAATCGGGAATTTTAGTCTCTTCAAAAAATAGGCTGTGAGGAAATCAGCTGCATTGCAAAGGACCAAAAGGTGCCAAAACTAAGCTCACAGATGTTGCAAAAGCAGGGGAAAAAGTCAAGGAGGAAGACACAACTTAGGGGGCAAGATATGAGGGACATGGCAGGAATACTTAAAACAAAAAAGAAAAAAAAAAGAAAAAATCTTTCTCAAAGTCAAAGCCATCAAAATGCAGGCAGGCCATAGGCCACCAAGGGCAGGCACATGCAGCAAAGCTTGCCAAAATTGATCCCCACTGAAGACCAAAACAGAAAAAAGGACCTACAAACACGCTGGAAAGGAGTCAACATCAAAGGAATTGCAATTGGAAGAGAAAAAAGTAAATTTTGGAAATTTAATGACTCTAAGAAAATGGCCTGGGTTTATATCAGGTGCAGTGCAAAGGACCAAAAGGTGCCAAAACTAAGCTCACAGATGTTGCAAAAGCAGGGGAAAAAGTCAAGGAGGAAGACACAACTTAGGGGGCAAGATATGAGGGACATGGCATGAATACTTAAACAAAAAAAAAAAAAAAAAAAGAAGAAAAAACCTTTGCCAAAGTCAAAGCCATCAAAATGCAGGCAGGCCATACGCCAGCAAGGGCAGGCACATGCAGCAAAGCTTGCCAAAATTGATCCCCACTGAAGGCCAAAACAGAAAAGAAGGACATACAAACACGCTCGAAAGGAGTCAACATCAAAGGAATTGCAATTGGAGGAGAAAAAAAGAAAATTTGGGAAATTTAGTGACTCTAAGAAAATGGTCTGGGGTTTTATCAGGTGCATTGCAAAGGACCAAAAGGCGCCAAAACTAAGCTCACAAATGTTGCAAAAGCTGGGGAAAAAGTCAAGGAGGAAGACACAACTTAGGGAGCAAGATGTGAGGGACATGGTATGAACACTTCAGAAAACAACCAAATAAAGAAAAAAATCTTTCCCAAAGTCAAAGCCATCAAAAGGCATGGCCTGCCATCAAGTGCAGGGACATGCACCAAAGATTCCTCTATTGGTCCCCATTGAAATCGCAAGATTCCTTTTCCCTTCCCGAAAGGAAATGAAATTTCCTTTCAGGAAGGGAAAAGGAATCTTGCGAATCCCAAAAGAAAGGTTACAAACACTCAGGAAAGGAGATAGGATCAAATGAAATGCAATTGAAAAAAGCAGAAATCGGGAATTTTAGTCTCTTCAAAAAATAGGCTGTGAGGAAATCAGCTGCATTGCAAAGGACCAAAAGATGCCAAAACTAAGCTCACAGATGTTGCAAAAGCAGGGCAAAAAGTCAAGGAGGAAGACACAACTTAGGGGGCAAGATGTGAGGGACATGGCATGAATACTTAGAATAATAAAAAAAAAAGAAGAAAAAAATCTTTCCCAAAGTCAAAGCCATCAAAATGCAGGCAGGCCATACGCCACCAAGGGCAGGCACATGCAGCAAAGCTTGTCAAAATTGATCCCCACTGAAGGCCAAAACAGAAAAGAAGGACCTACAAACACGCTGGAAAGCAGTCAACATCAAAGGAATTGCAATTGGAGGAGAAAAAAGAAAATTTTGGAAATTTAGTGACTCTAAGAAAATGGCCTGGGTTTATATCAGGTGCAGTGCAAAGGACCAAAAGGTGCCAAAACTAAGCTCACAGATGTTGCAAAAGCAGGGGAAAAAGTCAAGGAGGAAGACACAACTTAGGGGGCAAGATGTGAGGGACATGGCATGAATACTTAAAATAATAAAAAAAAAAAAAGAAAAAATCTTTCCCAAAGTCAAAGCCATCAAAATGCAGGCAGGCCATACGCCACCAAGGGCAGGCACATGCAGCAAAGCTTGCCAAAATTGATCCCCACTGAAGGCCAAAACAGAAAAGAAGGACCTACAAACACGCTGGAATGGAGACAACATCAAAGGAATTGCAATTGGAGGAGAAAAAAAAAAAATTTGGGAAATTTAGTGACTCTAAGAAAATGGCCTGGCAGTATATCATGTGCCGTGCAAAGGACCAAAGACGCCAAAACTAAGCTCACAGATGTTGCAAAAGCAGGGGAAAAAGTCAAGGAGGAAGACAGAACTTAGGGGGCAAGATATGAGGAACATGGCATGAACACTTGAGAAAACAACCAAAAAAAGAAAAAAATCTTTCCCAAAGTCAAAGCCATCAAAAGGCATGGCCTGCCATCAAGTGCAGGGACATGCACCAAAGATTCCTCTATTGGTCCCCATTGAAATCGCAAGATTCCTTTCCGCTTAATCAAAGGAAATGAAATTTCCTTTCGAGAAGGGAAAAGGAATCTTGCGAATCACAAAAGAAAGGCTTACAAACACTCTGGAAAGGAGATAGGTTCAAATGAAATGCAATTGAAAAAAGCAGAAAATCGGGAATTTTCGTCTCTAAAAAAAATAGGCTGTGAGGAATTCAGCTGCATTGCAAAGGACCAAAAGGTGCCAAAACTAAGCGCACTGATGTTGCAAAAGCAGGGGAAAAAGTCAAGGAGGAAGACACAACTTAGGGGGCAAGATATGAGGGACATGGCAGGAATACTTAAAATAATAAAAAAAAAAAAAAAAAGAAAAAATCTTTCCCAAAGTCAAAGCCATCAAAATGCAGGCAGGCCATATGCCACCTAGGACAGGCACATGCAGCAAAGCTTGCCAAAATTGATCCCCACTGAAGGCCAAAACAGAAAAGAAGGACCTACAAACACGCTGGAAAGGAGTCAATATCAAAGGAATTGCAATTGGAGGAGAAAAAAAAAAATTTGGGAAATTTAGTGACTCTAATAAAGTGGCCTGGGGTATTAGCAGGTGCAGTGCAAAGGACCAAAAGATGCCAAAACTAAGCTCACAGATGTTGCAAAAGCAGGGGAAAAAGTCAAGGAGGAAGACACAACTTAGGGGGCAAGATATGAGGGACATGGCATGAAGAATTAAAACAAAAAAGAAAAAAAGAAGAAAAAATCTTTCCCAAAGTCAAAGCCATCAAAATGCAGGCAGGCCATACGCCACCAAGGGCAGGCACATGCAGCAAAACTTGCCAAAATTGATCCCCACTGAAGGCCAAAACAGAAAAGAAGGACCTTCAAACACGCTGGAATCGAGACAACATCAAAGGATTTGCAATTGGAGCAGATGAAAAGAAAATATAGGAAATTCAATGACTCTTAGAAACTGGCCTGAGGTATTAGCAGGTGCAGTGCAAAGGACCAAAAGGTGCCAAAACTAAGCTCACAGATATTGCAAAAGCAGGGGAAAAAGTCAAGGAGGAAGACAGAACATAGAGGGCAAGATATGAGGGACATGCATGAATACTTAAAACAAAAAAGAAAAAAAAAAGAAAAAAACCTTTCCCAAAGTCAAAGCCATCAAAATGCAGGCAGGCCATACGCCACCAAGGGCAGGCACATGCAGCAAAGCTTGCCAAAATTGATCCCCACTGAAGGCCAAAACAGAGAAGAAGGACCTACAAACACGCTCGAAAGGAGTCAAAATCAAAGGAATTGCAATTGGAGGAGAAAAAAAGAAAATTTGGGAAATTTAGTGACTCTAAGAAAATGGTCTGGGGTTTTATCAGGTGCATTGCAAAGGACCAAAAGGCGCCAAAACTAAGCTCACAAATATTGCAAAAGCTGGGGAAAAAGTCAAGGAGGAAGACACAACTTAGGGAGCAAGATGTGAGGGACATGGCATGAACACTTCAGAAAACAACCAAAAAAAGAAAAAAATCTTTCCCAAAGTCAAAGCCATCAAAAGGCATGGCCTGCCATCAAGTGCAGGGACATGCACCAAAGATTCCTCTATTGGTCCCCATTGAAATCGCAAGATTCCTTTTCCCCTCCCGAAAGGAAATGAAATTTCCTTTCAGGAAGGGAAAAGGAATCTTGCGAATCCCAAAAGAAAGGCTTACAAACACTCAGGAAAGGAGATAGGATCAAATGAAATGCAATTGAAAAAAGCAGAAATCGGGAATTTTAGTCTCTTCAAAAAATAGGCTGAGAGGAAATCAGCTGCATTGCAAAGGACCAAAAGGTGCCAAAACTAAGCTCACAGATGTTGCAAAAGCAGGGGAAAAAGTCAAGGAGCAAGACACAACTTAGGGGGCATGATGTGAGGGACATGGCATGAATACTTACAATAATAAAAAAAAAAAGAAGAAAAAATCTTTCCCAAAGTCAAAGCCATCAAAATGCAGGCAGGCCATACGCCACCAAGGGCAGGCACATGCAGCAAAGCTTGTCAAAATTGATCCCCACTGAAGGCCAAAACAGAAAAGAAGGACCTACAAACACGCTGGAATGGAGAACCATCAAAGGAATTGCAATTGCAGGAGAAAAAAGAAAATTTGGGAAATTTAGTGACTCTAAGAATATGGCCCGGGGTTTTATCAGGTGCAGTGCAAAGGACCAAAAGGTGCCAAAACTAAGCTCACAGATGTTGCAAAAGCAGGGGAAAAAGTCAAGGAGGAAGACACAACTTAGGGAGCAAGATGTGAGGGACATGGCATGAACACTTCAGAAAACAACCAAAAAAAGAAAAAAATCTTTCCCAAAGTCAAAGCCATCAAAAGGCATGGCCTGCCATCAAGTGCAGGGACATGCACCAAAGATTCCTCTATTGGTCCCCATTGAAATCGCAAGATTCCTTTTCCCTTCCCGAAAGGAAATGAAATTTCCTTTCAGGAAGGGAAAAGGAATCTTGCGAATCCCAAAAGAAAGGTTACAAACACTCAGGAAAGGAGATAGGATCAAATGAAATGCAATTGAAAAAAGCAGAAATCGGGAATTTTAGTCTCTTCAAAAAATAGGCTGTGAGGAAATCAGCTGCATTGCAAAGGACCAAAAGGTGCCAAAACTAAGCTCACAGGTGTTGCAAAAGCAGGGGAAAAAGTCAAGGAGGAAGACACAACTTAGGGGGAAAGATATGAGGAACATGGCATGAATACTTAAAACAAAAAAGAATAAAAAAAGAAAAAATCTTTCCCAAAGTCAAAGCCATCAAAATGCAGGCAGGCCATACGCCACCAAGGGCAGGCACATGCAGCAAAGCTTGCCAAAATTGATCCCCACTGAAGGCCAAAACAGAAAAGAAGGACCTACAAACACGCTGGAAAGGAGTCAAAATCAAAGGAATTGCAATTGGAGGAGAAAAAAAGAAAATTTGGGAAATTTAGTGACTCTAAGAAAATGGCCTGGGTTTATATCAGGTGCAGTGCAAAGGACCAAAGATGCCAAAATTAAGCTCACAGATGTTGCAAAAGCAGGGGAAAAAGTCAAGGAGGAAGACACAACTTAGGGGGCAAGATGTGAGGGACATGGTATGAACACTTCAGAAAACAACCAAAAAAAGAAAAAAATCTTTCCCAAAGTCAAAGCCATCAAAAGGCATGGCCTGCCATCAAGTGCAGGGACATGCACCAAAGATTCCTCTATTGGTCCCCATTGAAATCGCAAGATTCCTTTTCCCTTCCCGAAAGGAAATGAAATTTCCTTTCGGGAAGGGAAAAGGAATCTTGCGAATCCCAAAAGAAAGGCTTACAAACACTCTGGAAAGGAGATAGGATCAATTGAAATGCAATTGAAAAAACAGAAAATCGGGAATTTTAGTCTCTTCAAAAAATAGGCTGTGAGGAAATCAGCTGCATTGCAAAGGACCAAAAGGTGCCAAAACTAAGCTCACAGATGTTGCAAAAGCAGGGGAAAAAGTCAAGGAGGAAGACACAACTTAGGGGGCAAGATATGAGGGACATGGCAGGAATACTTAAAACAAAAAAGAAAAAAAAAAGAAAAAATCTTTCTCAAAGTCAAAGCCATCAAAATGCAGGCAGGCCATAGGCCACCAAGGGCAGGCACATGCAGCAAAGCTTGCCAAAATTGATCCCCACTGAAGACCAAAACAGAAAAGAAGGACCTACAAACACGCTGGAAAGGAGTCAACATCAAAGGAATTGCAATTGGAAGAGAAAAAAGTAAATTTTGGAAATTTAATGACTCTAAGAAAATGGCCTGGGTTTATATCAGGTGCAGTGCAAAGGACCAAAGATGCCAAAATTAAGCTCACAGATGTTGCAAAAGCAGGGGAAAAAGTCAAGGAGGAAGACACAACTTAGGGGGCAAGATGTGAGGGACATGGTATGAACACTTCAGAAAACAACCAAAAAAAGAAAAAAATCTTTCCCAAAGTCAAAGCCATCAAAAGGCATGGCCTGCCATCAAGTGCAGGGACATGCACCAAAGATTCCTCTATTGGTCCCCATTGAAATCGCAAGATTCCTTTTCCCTTCCCGAAAGGAAATGAAATTTCCTTTCGGGAAGGGAAAAGGAATCTTGCGAATCCCAAAAGAAAGGCTTACAAACACTCTGGAAAGGAGATAGGATCAATTGAAATGCAATTGAAAAAACAGAAAATCGGGAATTTTAGTCTCTTCAAAAAATAGGCTGTGAGGAAATCAGCTGCATTGCAAAGGACCAAAAGGTGCCAAAACTAAGCTCACAGATGTTGCAAAAGCAGGGGAAAAAGTCAAGGAGGAAGACACAACTTAGGGGGCAAGATATGAGGGACATGGCAGGAATACTTAAAACAAAAAAGAAAAAAAAAAGAAAAAATCTTTCTCAAAGTCAAAGCCATCAAAATGCAGGCAGGCCATAGGCCACCAAGGGCAGGCACATGCAGCAAAGCTTGCCAAAATTGATCCCCACTGAAGACCAAAACAGAAAAAAGGACCTACAAACACGCTGGAAAGGAGTCAACATCAAAGGAATTGCAATTGGAAGAGAAAAAAGTAAATTTTGGAAATTTAATGACTCTAAGAAAATGGCCTGGGTTTATATCAGGTGCAGTGCAAAGGACCAAAAGGTGCCAAAACTAAGCTCACAGATGTTGCAAAAGCAGGGGAAAAAGTCAAGGAGGAAGACACAACTTAGGGGGCAAGATATGAGGGACATGGCATGAATACTTAAACAAAAAAAAAAAAAAAAAAAGAAGAAAAAACCTTTGCCAAAGTCAAAGCCATCAAAATGCAGGCAGGCCATACGCCAGCAAGGGCAGGCACATGCAGCAAAGCTTGCCAAAATTGATCCCCACTGAAGGCCAAAACAGAAAAGAAGGACATACAAACACGCTCGAAAGGAGTCAACATCAAAGGAATTGCAATTGGAGGAGAAAAAAAGAAAATTTGGGAAATTTAGTGACTCTAAGAAAATGGTCTGGGGTTTTATCAGGTGCATTGCAAAGGACCAAAAGGCGCCAAAACTAAGCTCACAAATGTTGCAAAAGCTGGGGAAAAAGTCAAGGAGGAAGACACAACTTAGGGAGCAAGATGTGAGGGACATGGTATGAACACTTCAGAAAACAACCAAATAAAGAAAAAAATCTTTCCCAAAGTCAAAGCCATCAAAAGGCATGGCCTGCCATCAAGTGCAGGGACATGCACCAAAGATTCCTCTATTGGTCCCCATTGAAATCGCAAGATTCCTTTTCCCTTCCCGAAAGGAAATGAAATTTCCTTTCAGGAAGGGAAAAGGAATCTTGCGAATCCCAAAAGAAAGGTTACAAACACTCAGGAAAGGAGATAGGATCAAATGAAATGCAATTGAAAAAAGCAGAAATCGGGAATTTTAGTCTCTTCAAAAAATAGGCTGTGAGGAAATCAGCTGCATTGCAAAGGACCAAAAGATGCCAAAACTAAGCTCACAGATGTTGCAAAAGCAGGGCAAAAAGTCAAGGAGGAAGACACAACTTAGGGGGCAAGATGTGAGGGACATGGCATGAATACTTAGAATAATAAAAAAAAAAAGAAGAAAAAATCTTTCCCAAAGTCAAAGCCATCAAAATGCAGGCAGGCCATACGCCACCAAGGGCAGGCACATGCAGCAAAGCTTGTCAAAATTGATCCCCACTGAAGGCCAAAACAGAAAAGAAGGACCTACAAACACGCTGGAAAGCAGTCAACATCAAAGGAATTGCAATTGGAGGAGAAAAAAGAAAATTTTGGAAATTTAGTGACTCTAAGAAAATGGCCTGGGTTTATATCAGGTGCAGTGCAAAGGACCAAAAGGTGCCAAAACTAAGCTCACAGATGTTGCAAAAGCAGGGGAAAAAGTCAAGGAGGAAGACACAACTTAGGGGGCAAGATGTGAGGGACATGGCATGAATACTTAAAATAATAAAAAAAAAAAAAGAAAAAATCTTTCCCAAAGTCAAAGCCATCAAAATGCAGGCAGGCCATACGCCACCAAGGGCAGGCACATGCAGCAAAGCTTGCCAAAATTGATCCCCACTGAAGGCCAAAACAGAAAAGAAGGACCTACAAACACGCTGGAATGGAGACAACATCAAAGGAATTGCAATTGGAGGAGAAAAAAAAAAAATTTGGGAAATTTAGTGACTCTAAGAAAATGGCCTGGCAGTATATCATGTGCCGTGCAAAGGACCAAAGACGCCAAAACTAAGCTCACAGATGTTGCAAAAGCAGGGGAAAAAGTCAAGGAGGAAGACAGAACTTAGGGGGCAAGATATGAGGAACATGGCATGAACACTTGAGAAAACAACCAAAAAAAGAAAAAAATCTTTCCCAAAGTCAAAGCCATCAAAAGGCATGGCCTGCCATCAAGTGCAGGGACATGCACCAAAGATTCCTCTATTGGTCCCCATTGAAATCGCAAGATTCCTTTCCGCTTAATCAAAGGAAATGAAATTTCCTTTCGAGAAGGGAAAAGGAATCTTGCGAATCACAAAAGAAAGGCTTACAAACACTCTGGAAAGGAGATAGGTTCAAATGAAATGCAATTGAAAAAAGCAGAAAATCGGGAATTTTCGTCTCTTAAAAAATAGGCTGTGAGGAATTCAGCTGCATTGCAAAGGACCAAAAGGTGCCAAAACTAAGCGCACTGATGTTGCAAAAGCAGGGGAAAAAGTCAAGGAGGAAGACACAACTTAGGGGGCAAGATATGAGGGACATGGCAGGAATACTTAAAATAATAAAAAAAAAAAAAAAAAGAAAAAATCTTTCCCAAAGTCAAAGCCATCAAAATGCAGGCAGGCCATATGCCACCTAGGACAGGCACATGCAGCAAAGCTTGCCAAAATTGATCCCCACTGAAGGCCAAAACAGAAAAGAAGGACCTACAAACACGCTGGAAAGGAGTCAATATCAAAGGAATTGCAATTGGAGGAGAAAAAAAAAAATTTGGGAAATTTAGTGACTCTAATAAAGTGGCCTGGGGTATTAGCAGGTGCAGTGCAAAGGACCAAAAGATGCCAAAACTAAGCTCACAGATGTTGCAAAAGCAGGGGAAAGAGTCAAGGAGGAAGACACAACTTAGGGGGCAAGATATGAGGGACATGGCATGAAGAATTAAAACAAAAAAGAAAAAAAGAAGAAAAAATCTTTCCCAAAGTCAAAGCCATCAAAATGCAGGCAGGCCATACGCCACCAAGGGCAGGCACATGCAGCAAAACTTGCCAAAATTGATCCCCACTGAAGGCCAAAACAGAAAAGAAGGACCTTCAAACACGCTGGAATCGAGACAACATCAAAGGATTTGCAATTGGAGCAGATGAAAAGAAAATATAGGAAATTCAATGACTCTTAGAAACTGGCCTGAGGTATTAGCAGGTGCAGTGCAAAGGACCAAAAGGTGCCAAAACTAAGCTCACAGATATTGCAAAAGCAGGGGAAAAAGTCAAGGAGGAAGACAGAACATAGAGGGCAAGATATGAGGGACATGCATGAATACTTAAAACAAAAAAGAAAAAAAAAAGAAAAAAACCTTTCCCAAAGTCAAAGCCATCAAAATGCAGGCAGGCCATACGCCACCAAGGGCAGGCACATGCAGCAAAGCTTGCCAAAATTGATCCCCACTGAAGGCCAAAACAGAGAAGAAGGACCTACAAACACGCTCGAAAGGAGTCAAAATCAAAGGAATTGCAATTGGAGGAGAAAAAAAGAAAATTTGGGAAATTTAGTGACTCTAAGAAAATGGTCTGGGGTTTTATCAGGTGCATTGCAAAGGACCAAAAGGCGCCAAAACTAAGCTCACAAATATTGCAAAAGCTGGGGAAAAAGTCAAGGAGGAAGACACAACTTAGGGAGCAAGATGTGAGGGACATGGCATGAACACTTCAGAAAACAACCAAAAAAAGAAAAAAATCTTTCCCAAAGTCAAAGCCATCAAAAGGCATGGCCTGCCATCAAGTGCAGGGACATGCACCAAAGATTCCTCTATTGGTCCCCATTGAAATCGCAAGATTCCTTTTCCCCTCCCGAAAGGAAATGAAATTTCCTTTCAGGAAGGGAAAAGGAATCTTGCGAATCCCAAAAGAAAGGCTTACAAACACTCAGGAAAGGAGATAGGATCAAATGAAATGCAATTGAAAAAAGCAGAAATCGGGAATTTTAGTCTCTTCAAAAAATAGGCTGTGAGGAAATCAGCTGCATTGCAAAGGACCAAAAGGTGCCAAAACTAAGCTCACAGATGTTGCAAAAGCAGGGGAAAAAGTCAAGGAGCAAGACACAACTTAGGGGGCATGATGTGAGGGACATGGCATGAATACTTACAATAATAAAAAAAAAAAGAAGAAAAAATCTTTCCCAAAGTCAAAGCCATCAAAATGCAGGCAGGCCATACGCCACCAAGGGCAGGCACATGCAGCAAAGCTTGTCAAAATTGATCCCCACTGAAGGCCAAAACAGAAAAGAAGGACCTACAAACACGCTGGAATGGAGAACCATCAAAGGAATTGCAATTGCAGGAGAAAAAAGAAAATTTGGGAAATTTAGTGACTCTAAGAATATGGCCCGGGGTTTTATCAGGTGCAGTGCAAAGGACCAAAAGGTGCCAAAACTAAGCTCACAGATGTTGCAAAAGCAGGGGAAAAAGTCAAGGAGGAAGACACAACTTAGGGGGCAAGATATGAGGGACATGGCAGGAATACTTAAAACAAAAATGAAAAAAAAAAGAAAAAATCTTTCTCAAAGTCAAAGCCATCAAAATGCAGGCAGGCCATAGGCCACCAAGGGCAGGCAGATGCAGCAAAGCTTGCCAAAATTGATCCCCACTGAAGGCCAAAACAGAAAAGAAGGACCTACAAACACGCTGGAAAGGAGTCAACATCAAAGGAATAGCAATTGGAAGAGAAAAAAGTAAATTTTGGAAATTTAATGACTCTAAGAAAATGGCCTGGGTTTATATCAGGTGCAGTGCAAAGGACCAAAAGATGCCAACACTAAGCTCACAGATGTTGCAAAAGCAGGGGAAAAAGTCAAGGAGGAAGACAGAACTTAGGGGGCAAGATATGAGGGACATGGCATGAACACTTCTGAAAACAACCAAAAAAAGAAAAAATCTTTCCCAAAGTCAAAGCCATCAAAAGGCATGGCCTGCCATGAAGTGCAGGGACATGCACCAAAGATTCCTCTATTGGTCCCCATTGAAATCGCAAGATTCCTTTTCCCTTCCCGAAAGGAAATGAAATTTCCTTTCGGGAAGGGAAAAGGAATCTTGCGAATCCCAAAAGAAAGGCTTACAAACACTCAGGAAAGGAGATAGGATCAAATGAAATGCAATTGAAAAAACAGAAAATCGGGAATTTTAGTCTCTACAAAAAATAGGCTGTGAGGAAATCAGCTGCATTGCAAAGGACCAAAAGGTGCCAAAACTAAGCTCACAGGTGTTGCAAAAGCAGGGGAAAAAGTCAAGGAGGAAGACACAACTTAGGGGGAAAGATATGAGGAACATGGCATGAATACTTAAAACAAAAAAGAAAAAAAAAAGAAAAAATCTTTCCCAAAGTCAAAGCCATCAAAATGCAGGCAGGCCATACGCCACCAAGGGCAGGCACATGCAGCAAAGCTTGCCAAAATTGATCCCCACTGAAGGCCAAAACAGAAAAGAAGGACCTACAAACACGCTGGAAAGGAGTCAAAATCAAAGGAATTGCAATTGGAGGAGAAAAAAAGAAAATTTGGGAAATTTAATGACTCTTAGAAAGTGGCCTGGGGTACTAGCAGGTGCAGTGCAAAGGACCAAAGGTGCCAAAACTAAGCTCACAGATATTGCAAAAGCAGGGGAAAAAGTGAAGGAGGAAGACACAACATAGGGAGCAAGATATGAGGGACATGGCATGAATACTTAAACAAAAAAAAAAAAAAAAAAAAAGAAAAAAATCTTTCCCAAAGTCAAAGCCATCAAAATGCAGGCAGGCCATACGCCACCAAGGGCAGGCACATGCAGCAAAGCTTGCCAAAATTGATCCCCACTGAAGGCCAAAACAGAAAAGAAGGACCTACAAACTCGCTGGAATGGACGCAACATCAAAGGAATTGCAATTGGAGGAGAAAAAAAAAAATTTGGGAAATTTAGTGACTCTAAGAAAATGGCCCGGGGTTTTATCAGGTGCAGTGCAAAGGACAAAAAGGTGCCAAAACTAAGCTCACAGATGTTGCAAAAGCAGGGGAAAAAGTCAAGGAGGAAGACACAACTTAGGTGGCAAGATATGAGGGACATGGCATGAATACTTACAATAATAAAAAAAAAAAGAAGAAAAAATCTTTCCCAAAGTCATAGCCATCAAAATGCAGGCAGGCCATACGCCACCAAGGGCAGGCACATGCAGCAAAGCTTGTCAAAATTGATCCCCACTGAAGGCCAAAACAGAAAAGAAGGACCTACAAACACGCTGGAAAGGAGTCAACATCAAAGGAATTGCAATTGGAGGAGAAAAAAGAAAATTTTGGAAATTTAGTGACTATAAGAAAATGGCCTGGGTTTATATCAGGTGCAGTGCAAAGGATCAAAAGGTGCCAAAACTAAGCTCACAGATGTTGCAAAAGCAGGGGAAAAAGTCAAGGAGGAAGACAGAACTTAGGGGGCAAGATATGAGGGACATGGCATGAACACTTCAGAAAACAACCAAAAAAAGAAAAAAATCTTTCCCAAAGTCAAAGCCATCAAAAGGCATGGCCTGCCATGAAGTGCAGGGACATGCACCAAAGATTCCTCTATTGGTCCCCATTAAATCGCAAGATTCCTTTTCCCTTCCCAAAAGGAAATGAAATTTCCTTTCGGGAAGGGAAAAGGAATCTTGCGAATCCCAAAAGAAAGGCTTACAAACACTCTGGAAAGGAGATAGGTTCAAATGAAATGCAATTGTAAAAAGCAGAAAATCGGGAATTTTAGTCTCTACAAAAAATAGGCTGTGAGGAAATCAGCTGCATTGCAAAGGACCAAAAGGTGCCAAAACTAAGCTCACAGGTGTTGCAAAAGCAGGGGAAAAAGTCAAGGAGGAAGACACAACTTAGGGAGAAAGATATGAGGAACATGGCATGAATACTTAAAACAAAAAAGAAAAAAAAAAGAAAAAATCTTTCCCAAAGTCAAAGCCATCAAAATGCAGGCAGGCCATACGCCACCAAGGGCAGGCACATGCAGCAAAGCTTGCCAAAATTGATCCCCACTGAAGGCCAAAACAGAAAAGAAGGACCTACAAACACGCTGGAAAGGAGTCAACATCAAAGGAATTGCAATTGGAGGAGAAAAAAAGAAAATTTGGGAAATTTAGTGACTCTAAGAAAATGGCCTGGCAGTATATCATGTGCAGTGAAAAGGACCAAAGATGCCAAAACTAAGCTCACAGATGTTGCAAAAGCAGGGGAAAAAGTCAAGGAGGAAGACACAACTTAGGGGGCAAGATGTGAGGGACATGGTATGAACACTTCTGAAAACAACCAAAAAAAGAAAAAATCTTTCCCAAAGTCAAAGCCATCAAAAGGCATGGCCTGCCATCAAGTGCAGGGACATGCACCAAAGATTCCTCTATTGGTCCCCATTGAAATCGCAAGATTCCTTTTCCCTTCCCGAAAGGAAATGAAATTTCCTTTCGGGAAGGGAAAAGGAATCTTGCGAATCCCAAAAGAAAGGCTTACAAACACTCTGGAAAGGAGATAGGATCAATTGAAATGCAATTGAAAAAACAGAAAATCGGGAATTTTAGTCTCTTCAAAAAATAGGCTGTGAGGAAATCAGCTGCATTGCAAAGGACCAAAAGGTGCCTAAACTAAGCTCACAGATGTTGCAAAAGCAGGGGAAAAAGTCAAGGAGGAAGACACAACTTAGGGGGCAAGATATGAGGGACATGGCAGGAATACTTAAAACAAAAAAGAAAAAAAGAAGAAAAAATCTTTCTCAAAGTCAAAGCCATCAAAATGCAGGCAGGCCATAGGCCACCAAGGGCAGGCACATGCAGCAAAGCTTGCCAAAATTGATCCCCACTGAAGGCCAAAACAGAAAAGAAGGACCTACAAACACGCTGGAAAGGAGTCAACATCAAAGGAATTGCAGTTGGAAGAGAAAAAAGTAAATTTTGGAAATTTAATGACTCTAAGAAAATGGCCTGGGTTTATATCAGGTGCAGTGCAAAGGACCAAAAGGTGCCAAAACTAAGCTCACAGATGTTGCAAAAGCAGGGGAAAAAGTCAAGGAGGAAGACACAACTTAGGGGGCAAGATATGAGGGACATGGCATGAATACTTAAACAAAAAAAAAAAAAAAAAAGAAGAAAAAACCTATCCCAAAGTCAAAGCCATCAAAATGCAGGCAGGCCATACGCCACCAAGGGCAGGCACATGCAGCAAAGCTTGCCAAAATTGATCCCCACTGAAGGCCAAAACAGAGAAGAAGGACCTACAAACACGCTCGAAAGGAGTCAACATCAAAGGAATTGCAATTGGAGGAGAAAAAAAGAAAATTTGGGAAATTTAGTGACTCTAAGAAAATGGTCTGGGGTTTTATCAGGTGCATTGCAAAGGACCAAAAGGCGCCAAAACTAAGCTCACAAATGTTGCAAAAGCTGGGGAAAAAGTCAAGGAGGAAGACACAACTTAGGGAGCAAGATGTGAGGGACATGGCATGAACACTTCAGAAAACAACCAAAAAAAGAAAAAAATCTTTCCCAAAGTCAAAGCCATCAAAAGGCATGGCCTGCCATCAAGTGCAGGGACATGCACCAAAGATTCCTCTATTGGTCCCCATTGAAATCGCAAGATTCCTTTTCCCTTCCCGAAAGGAAATGAAATTTCCTTTCAGGAAGGGAAAAGGAATCTTGCGAATCCCAAAAGAAAGGTTACAAACACTCAGGAAAGGAGATAGGATCAAATGAAATGCAATTGAAAAAAGCAGAAATCGGGAATTTTAGTCTCTTCAAAAAATAGGCTGTGAGGAAATCAGCTGCATTGCAAAGGACCAAAAGGTGCCAAAACTAAGCTCACAGATGTTGCAAAAGCAGGGCAAAAAGTCAAGGAGGAAGACACAACTTAGGGGGCAAGATGTGAGGGACATGGCATGAATACTTAGAATAATAAAAAAAAAAAGAAGAAAAAATCTTTCCCAAAGTCAAAGCCATCAAAATGCAGGCAGGCCATACGCCACCAAGGGCAGGCACATGCAGCAAAGCTTGTCAAAATTGATCCCCACTGAAGGCCAAAACAGAAAAGAAGGACCTACAAACACGCTGGAAAGCAGTCAACATCAAAGGAATTGCAATTGGAGGAGAAAAAAGAAAATTTTGGAAATTTAGTGACTCTAAGAAAATGGCCTGGGTTTATATCAGGTGCAGTGCAAAGGACCAAAAGGTGCCAAAACTAAGCTCACAGATGTTGCAAAAGCAGGGGAAAAAGTCAAGGAGGAAGACACAACTTAGGGGGCAAGATGTGAGGGACATGGCATGAATATTTAAAATAATAAATAAAAAAAAAAGAAAAAATCTTTCCCAAAGTCAAAGCCATCAAAATGCAGGCAGGCCATACGCCACCAAGGGCAGGCACATGCAGCAAAGCTTGCCAAAATTGATCCCCACTGAAGGCCAAAACAGAAAAGAAGGACCTACAAACACGCTGGAATGGAGACAACATCAAAGGAATTGCAATTGGAGGAGAAAAAAAACAAAATTTGGGAAATTTAGTGACTCTAAGAAAATGGCCTGGCAGTATATCATGTGCCGTGCAAAGGACCAAAGACGCCAAAACTAAGCTCACAGATGTTGCAAAAGCAGGGGAAAAAGTCAAGGAGGAAGACAGAACTTAGGGGGCAAGATATGAGGGACATGGCATGAACACTTCAGAAAACAACCAAAAAAAGAAAAAAATCTTTCCCAAAGTCAAAGCCATCAAAAGGCATGGCCTGCCATGAAGTGCAGGGACATGCAACAAAGATTCCTCTATTGGTCCCCATTGAAATCGCAAGATTCCTTTCCGCTTAATCAAAGGAAATGAAATTTCCTTTCGGGAAGGGAAAAGGAATCTTGCGAATCCCAAAAGAAAGGCTTACAAACACTCTGGAAAGGAGATAGGATCAAATGAAATGCAATTGAAAAAAAGCAGAAAATCGGGAATTTTTGTCTCTTCAAAAAATAGGCTGTGAGGAAATCAGCTGCATTGCAAAGGATCAAAAGGTGCCAAAACTAAGCTCACAGATGTTGCAAAAGCAGGGGAAAAAGTCAAGGAGGAAGACACAACTTAGGGGGCAAGATATGAGGGACATGGCATGAAGAATTAAAACAAAAAAGAAAAAAAGAAGAAAAAATCTTTCCCAAAGTCAAAGCCATCAAAATGCAGGCAGGCCATACGCCACCAAGGGCAGGCACATGCAGCAAAACTTGCCAAAATTGATCCCCACTGAAGGCCAAAACAGAAAAGAAGGACCTACAAACACGCTGGAATCGAGACAACATCAAAGGATTTGCAATTGGAGCAGATGAAAAGAAAATCTAGGAAATTCAATGACTCTTAGAAACTGGCCTGAGGTATTAGCAGGTGCAGTGCAAAGGACCAAAAGGTGCCAAAACTAAGCTCACAGATATTGCAAAAGCAGGGGAAAAAGTCAAGGAGGAAGACACAACTTAGGGGGCAAGATATGAGGGACATGGCATGAATACTTAAACAAAAAAAAAAAAAAAAAGAAGAAAAATCTTTCCCAAAGTCAAAGCCATCAAAATGCAGGCAGGCCATACGCCACCAAGGGCAGGCACATGCAGCAAAGCTTGCCAAAATTGATCCCCACTGAAGGCCAAAACAGAAAAGAAGGACCTACAAACACGCTGGAATGGAGACAGCATCAAAGGAATTGCAATTGGAGGAGAAAAAAAGAAAATTTGGGAAATTTAGTGACTCTAAGAAAATGGTCTGGGGTTTTATCAGGTGCATTGCAAAGGACCAAAAGGCGCCAAAACTAAGCT